>PITA01021952.1:0-31513 GCA_004023965.1 Spilogale gracilis | reverse complement strand
ATGTGTCTTGAAAGAAGTTGCTGTGGCCGATGTCAAAGAGGTTACTGCCTATGTTCTCTTCCAGGATTTTGATGGATTCCTGCCTCACGTTGAGGTCTTTCATCCATTTCGAGTTTGCCTTTGTGTGTGGTGTAAGCGAATGGTCTAGTTTCATTCTTCTATATGTAGCTGTCCAATTTTCCCAGCACCATTTATTGAATAGACTGTCTTTTTTCCACTGGATATTTTTTCCTGCTTTGTCAAAGACAACTTTTAATATTTCTTACCCAACAGTTAGTAGGAAGTGTGATCAGCTTAATAAAGACAGAACCATAAAGGATTCACATAATGAGAGAATAAATATTTGTGTGACTTCTAACATAAAGACCATCATCCAATTATGGGTAAAGCTAAGAAAAATGTGATGTGGGTGATGGTAGAGGAAAATGTAGGATTCGGGACATGGTACTGAATCAGGGACTGAAGGGCCTATGTTTTACATTAACTTTTTAAATTTTATTTTAAAATTTTGCCTCATTCCCTACTAATTTCTTTGAAGAATATTGCCAGCAAACACTTTACTAAGAGTATACCTGAATTATCAGTCAATGATAAAGTAGTGGATAAATGTGTATGTCCTCTATGTAGGGGACATGTAATTTAAAAAAAAAAATCTGATGTGATTTTAAACAACTACCAGTGGATATTGAAAGGGAAAAGAGGGAGATTATACTAAGTAGGCTTTATTTATCCCTTCATGTCCACAATCCGCTACTTCCTTGATTTATGTCCTAGAACTTATCAATAAATTTCCTTAAACTCTAGCTGATTAGATTCAGTCAATGGCAGGCACCAGCCAAAGACCAGAAAGCAGAGGGAGTGTCACTAGGGTGTTTATTCCTTCAATTTCCTCTTACCCAAGCCATAGATTAACATAGATTTGAAAAAGATGAAGAATATAATGAATGAAAAATTCAGAAATAGGCTAGTATGTAAGAGTGTTTTTCTTTCTCTATATAGGAGGTACATTCATTTTTATATGACCAAATTATAACATCCAGTGTCCCAAAGAAACCAAGTGGCCCATTCAAATGGTTTTACCTGAAATTTAATGAAAGGACTGTTCACAGAAATGTGGGCAAAGTTAACAAAACCAGTAAAAGGTAAGGAAGTATCCAGATATCAGTAAAAACGGGAAGCCAATACTATCCCAGGGTCAAAGAGGAAGAGATTATTAAATAATCAGCACTCAATGAGCGCTGACTCCATAGAAGAGGGGCTAAGTCACTAAGCAATGTGGCTGTAGAGTACCGACACTGCCAGAGCCCAGGGCACAGAGAGAAATGGGGTGTTGGAGCAGAAGGAGAATGGATACTAAATATTTCAACTTTCTCTATAACCTTTCCATTTCACATTATGCCCTCTTGGCCAAGTACATCTAGAATTCAGAGGGCAAAAGAATCAGGTGCTGCAGGCTATAGAAAGCAGAAGTACATGGCACAGAGTAATGCAGAGACCAGCTGAGAAGGGAAATCTGATGAGCATGTGGTCAGGATAGGGGGATGGAGTGGGGTAGGGGACATACAACAGATAAAAAGGAAGGAAGGAAATTATTTTCAACAGATTTTTTTTTTAATGAGCAAAATTGAAAGCAAAAGACTGAACAGGAATACATTAAGAAAATTAACATGCTTCAAAAAATGCTTTGAGTCAAAAAGTCACAGTAAAAGCAAAAATGTAAAAAAAAAATGTTCTTGGATTCAACATATTTATCACAGTTACAAGACACTAGATTCCCGCTTCCTCTTGATCTTGTAAGACATGTAATCTTTTAAAGTTCAGAATTAGTACTACTGCGATTCCCTTGCATCTCTGCAATGATGTCTTTGAAAAAGGTAATTACTATAAATAGCCTCATTTCTGCTAAAAATTACAATATGATTTTTTTATGTAAGAACAATAAATCAATCCAAGCAGCTGCCTTACTATTATTCATCATAACAAACTTATGATGTAGCCAATTTGGGGAAAAATGCAATTTTCCTAAAGTGCCTCTTTGAATTATTCAAAGTTTCTGTTGCAGCTAATTAATTTAGAGCACATTACTAAAATGAGTCAGTGTCCTATTTTCTTTGATACTATGCTTTTCACATCTTCCCCACACTAGTAGAAATTAATGTAGTAAAATGAATGGGTTCTATGTACAGCCAAATATATATTAGCAATGTTGACTTGATCAATACACTATATAAAATACTCTAGATGGACAATGTGTAATTTCTTTGGGGAAAGGTTGTTTGTCACTAACAAAAATTAAAGTAAGAAGTGGGTCTTTATTAAATACATGATCATTTCAAATGCCTCCTTCTTTCATTCAAGTCTTGCTCACAAGAGGCAGCCTATTTTACATATTAGGCTATTTACATCTCTTATCTCTAACATTAGATCACTTCATGGTAAGATTATAACAAAAGAAAGTATAAGGAGTGATAAAAAAAAAATCCAGATCAGAATGAAGACAAATGTAGTCTTAAAATCACATCTACTAAATTGCTAAATTGCCATTCCTTAGGCTAGAGTCACATGCCCCTCCTGTGAAACTTTTTTCTTCATTTAAGGAGACATTCAGCTCAGATCCATCTGATTTTATGAAAGCAGAGAAGCTGAAGGCTGAGAATTCTAATCCCAGCCTGTCATTAATATGTTATATGACATTAAGCAATCTCTCAAGCCTCATCTCCTTTATCTAAAAGATGATGTTCTCAACTCAGGAGTAACTTACTTCACAGTATTGTTCAAAGGAATAACTAGCAATGTCTTCCAGGTTTATTAAAAATATTAAGTGCTAGATACATATTTAATTATGAGAAGGAATCTTTGTAACATTAAAAAAAAAAACTGCTGCTGCCAAAAAAAAAAAAAAAGCAAAATAAATCAGGTTTTACTAGGAAGCATAATCAGAGCAATTGGAAAGTTTCTTCACAAGCTAGATATTTATAAATCAAATTTTTCTTCAAATAAACCTTCCCATGGTACCAACTTAGTCCATCTGGGCTATTGTAACAAATGCAATAGACTGGGTGGGTTAAACAACACACATTTATTTCTCACAGTTCTGGAGGCTGGGAAGTTCAAGATCAAGGTGTCAGATTTGGTGTCACGTGAGAGCCCACTTCCTGATTCATAAATGACCATCTTCTCACAGCTCTTCACATGGCCTGAGGAGAACAAGAGAGCTCTCTGAGATCTCTCATAAGGACACAAATCCTATTCATTAGGGTTCCACCTGGATGGCTTAATCACCTCCCAGTGGTCCCACCTCCTAATACCATCTACCACATGGGAGGTTAGGTTTTAGCTTTTGAAGTTTTTAGGAAACAAAGGTTTGGTCCACAGCAACACCTGTTGCAAAAATAAACCAACTAAGCCAGGTTTATAATAGTGCTTTTAGGACAATGAACTCCATGTCCCAACAAGATTTATGTTGAGGGAGAAATTTTATTAATATTGTGCAAAATTGAAGAACATGTTTGTGTTACTCCAAGTAAACAGAGTGTGAAAGCATTTAGATTTTTTATACCCCTGAGAAAAAAATCAGCTATGATATGCAGGACTATTATCTACACTTTATTGTCATCTCTTACTCATAAGAAGTTGAGTAGAGCAAAGTATAGATGAATTATACTCTGTAAAAGAGATGACAGCAATATTTCCTAAATAAAAAACATCCTGGAAAGTCTGTGAAAGCAAAAGCTAGTCTTTCGAAAAGATCAATAAAATGGGTAAGGCTTTATGCAGGCTAAATGAGAAAAAAAAAGCTACAAATTACTAATATCAGAAATGAAAGAGAGGACATCATTACATCTTGCATTCTCACCAATGGTGCAGGAGAGTTCCTCTTTCTCTTTATTCTCACCAACATCTGTCATTTCTTGACTTGTTAATGTTAACCATTCAGACTGGTATGAGATGGTATCTCATTGTGGTTTCAACACTTGGAATCAGTGATGTTGTGCACTTTTTCTGTCTGTTGGTCATTTGGATGTCTTCTCTGCAGAAATGTCTGTTCGTGTCTTCTGCCCATTTCTTGATTGGATTATTTGTTTCTTGGGTTTGATAAGTTCTTTATAGATTTTGGATACTAGCCCTTTATCTGATATGTCATTGCAAATATCTTCTCCCATTCTGTTGGTTGACTTTTGGTTTTGTTCACTGTTTCCTTTGCTGTGCAAAAGCTTTTTATCTTGATGAAGTCCCAATAATTTTTTATTGCCCTTGCTTCCCTTGTCTTTGGCGATGTGTCTAGGAGGAAGTTGCTGCAGCTGAGGTTGAAGAAGAGGTTGCTGTCTGTGTTCTCCTCAAGGATTTTGTTGGTTTCCTGTATCACATCTAGATATTTCAACCATTTTGAGTCTGTTTTTCTGTATGGTGTAAGGAAATGGTCCAGTTTCATTCTTCTGCATGTGGCTGTCCAATTTTCCCAACACCATTTATTGAAGAGACTGTCTCTTTTCCATTGTACATTCCTTCCTGCTTTGTCAAAGATTAGGTGGCCATAGAGCTGAGGATCCATTTCTGGGCTCTCTGTTCTGTTCCACTGATCTATGTGTCTGTTTTTGTGCCAGCACCATACTGTCTTGATGATTGCAGCTTTTTTTTTTTAATTAATTAATTAATTTTTTTTTTTTCCCATTCCCAACACCCAGTGCTCCACGCTCTAGGCGCCCCCAGTACCCACCACCAGGCTCTCCCATCACCCACCCCCTCCCTCCAAGTCCCTCAGTTTGTTTCTGTGTCCAAAGCCTCTGTTGTTTCGTTTCCCTCCCTAGATTACCCTAGTTCCCATTTCCTTTCCTTCTCCCACTGTTCTCCAGGGTACCCCTCATGCATCGCAAGTAAGTGAAACCATGTGATACTTGACGCTCTCTTCCCGGCTTATTTCACTCAGCCTAATCTCCTCCAGTCCAGTCCATGTTGCTACAAAAATTGGATATTTGTCCTTTTCGATGCAGGTGTAGATTTCCATTGTATATATGGACCACATCTTCACACGCTCAGGGACGCCCTTACGCTCGGGGATGCCCACACGCACGGGGGCGCCCACACGCTGGGGGGAGCCCACATGCACGGGGGCGCCCACACGCACGGGGGAGCCCACACGCCCGGGGGGAGCCCACACGCCGGGGGGAGCCCACACGCTCGGGGGCTGCCCACACGCACAGGGGACGCTCATGTTCGGGGGCTGCCCACACGCACGGGGGGACCCTCACGTTCTGGGGCTGCCCACACACACGGGGGACGCTCACGTTTGATTGCAGCTTTTTAATAAAGTTTGAAGTCCAGAATTGTGATGCCACTATCTTTGCTTTTCTTTTTCAACATGCCTTTGGCTATTCAGGGTCTTTTCTGGTTCCATATGAATTTTAAGATTATATGTTCCATTTCTGTGAAATAAGTTGCTGATATTTTGATATGGGTTGCATTGAATGTATATATTGCTCTAGGTAGCATGCACATTTTAACAGTACTTACTTTTGCAATCCATGATCATGGAACATTTTTCCATTTTTTTGTGTGTCTTCCTCAGTTTCTTTCATGAGTATTCTATAGTTTTCTGAGTACTTCTTTGCCTCTTTGATTAGATTTATTCTTAGCTATCTCATGATTTGGGGTGTAATTTTAAATGGAATCAACTCCTTAAGTTCTCTTTCTTCTGTCTTGCTGTTGGTGTATAGAAATGCAATTGATTTATGTGCATTGATTTTATATCCTGCCACTTTACTGAATTCCTGTATGAGTTCTAGAAGTTTTGGGGTGGAGTTTTTTGGGTTTTCCACATAAAGTATCATATCATCTGCAAAGAGTGAGAATTTGACTTCTTTGCCAATTTTAAAGATTGCTTCTTTTCGTCGTATGATTGCTGGGGCTAGGATTTCTTGTACTGTATTGAACAGCAGTGGTTATAGTGGACATCCCTGCCATGTTCCTGATCATAGGGGAAAAGCTCTCAGCCTTTCCCCATTGATAATGATATTTGCTGTTGTTTTTTCATAGATGGTCTTTTTATGGATAGCAGGTATGTACCCTCTATCCCTACACTATGAAGAGTTGTAATCAAGAAAGGATACTTTGTCAAATGCTTTTTCTGCATCTATTGGGAGGATTGTATGGTTCTTGTTCTTTATTTTATTAATGTAGAGTATTACATTGATTGATTTTCAGATGTTGAACAAAGCTTGCAGCCCAGGAATAAATCCCACTTGGTCATGGTGAATAATCCTTTTAATGTACTGTTGGATCTTATTGGCTGGTATTTTGATGAGAATTTTTGTATCCATGTTCATCAGGGATATTGGTCTGTAATTCTCCTTTTTGATGGGATCTTTGTCTGGTTTGGGGATCAAGGTAATACTGGCCTCATAAAATGAGTTTGGAAGTTTTCCTTCCATTTCTAATTTTTGGAACAGTTTCAGAAGAATAGGTAGTAATTCTTCTTTAAACATTTGGTAGAATTCCTCTGGGAAGCCATCTGGTCCTGGCTCTTGTTTGGGCTGGGAGATTTTTGATTACTGCTTTGATTTTCTTGCTGATTATGGGTCTGTTCAAGTTTTCTATTTCTTCCTGGTTCAGTTTTGGTAGTTTATACATCTCTAAGAATGCATCCATTTCTTGCAAATTGTCTAATTTGTTAGAATGTAGTTGCTCATAATATGTTCATATAATTGTTTGTATTTCTTTGGTGTTGGTTGTGATCTCTCCTCTTTCATTCATGATTTCATTAATTTGGGTCCTATCTCTTTTCTTTTGGGTAATTCTGACCAGGGGTTTATCAATCTTACTAATTCTTTCAAAGAACCAATTCCTAATTTTGTTGATCATTTCTACTGTTCTTTTGGTTTCTGTTCCATTGATTTCTTCTCTTATCTTTATTATTTATCTTCTCTTGCTGGGTCTAGGCTTTATTTGCTCTTCTTTGTCCAGTTCCTTTAGGTGTAGGGTTATATTATGTATTTGAGACCTTGCTTGTTTATTAAGAAAGGCTGGTATTGCCACATAATTTCCTCTAAGGACTGCATTTGTGGTCCCAGAAATCCCAAAGATCTTGAACAATTGTGTTTTCATTTTCATGTGTTTCCATGATCTTTTTTAATTCTTCTTTAATTTTCTGATTGGCCCATTCAGTGTTTAGTATAATACTCTTTAGCCTCCATATATTTGAGTTCTTCCTAACTTTTCTCTTGTGATTGAGTTCAAGTTTCAAAGCATTGTGGTCTGAAAATATGCAGGGAATGATCCAATCCTTTGGGACTGGTTGAGACCTGATTTGTGACCCAGAATATGATCTATTCTAGAGAATGTTCCATATGCTGATAAGAAGTTGGTTGAAAAAAGAAAGAAGAAATTTTAAAAAAAGAATAAACAAAAAAAAAAAAACCCAGAAATTTAAAAGAAAAAAAATCTGAGAGACTAAAGAATCATGGAGGAAAAGCCATAAATTCTATGCACTGTATTCCTCTAGTGCTAGAGTTTTTCAGCTCTCACTGATCAGTCTTGGTCTTGGCTGGATGTTCTTGCTGATCTTCTGGGGGTGGGACCTATTGCATTGATTCTCAAATGTCTTTTTCCTGGATTGAGTTGTACCACCCTTGCCAAGGGCCAGGCTAAGTAATCTGTTCCCATTTGCTCTTTGTAGCATTTGTTCCCTGAAGTCTTTCTGCACAGCTTTAGAGGATGATAATGAAAATAGTGGCTTCCCAATCTCTTGCCTCAGAGTAGCTGAGAGCTCAGTGCACCCTCAGATAAAAGCAATTACTCCTGTCTCCCTTGTCTCCAGCTGTAGTTCATGCTCATCCAGCTTGAGACCGAGCATTTCTATCTCTGGCACATGACCATGTTTGGAGTCTCCAAACCCAGCAGATTCCTCAAGTGCATTCCCGCACTGCTCCTCCTTGGGGAAGAAGGGGAGTCTTCCCACATCTCCCAGTTGTTAGGCCCCTTCTAAAAGAGCAGTAGGTTGACTATGCTAGGGATCAGGGTTATGGCAACCCCAATCTGAGAACCCACCCCTGGGCTCACTCTTTGTAGCCAGCTTCTCTATTCTGATACCTGAGAGCTCTGACACACTCATGCACCCTCAGTCTCTGTAACACCAAGAGCCTTGAGACCATACTGAAGTCTTTCTGCACAGCATGGGTTCTAGCCCCCAATTTAGCCACCAGAGAGCAACATCCCTCAGAGGAGCAGACTTCTAAAAGTTCCAATTTTGTGCTCCTCTGTTCTATCACTCGTTAGTAGCCAGCTGGTAGAGGCTACCTCTACCACCACCCTCCCCCTCCACAGTCTATCTTCCCATATATCACCTCAGAGTCACTCATACAACCTAACTTCCAGAAAGTGGTCGCTTTTCTGTTCATGGAGTTGCTGCTATTCTTTTCTTCAATCTCCTGTTCAGTTCATAAGTATTTGGAATGGTTTGATAGCTATCCAAATGAATTCCTGGAACCAGATGAAATTTAGGTCTCCTACTCCTCCACCACCTTGGACCACACCCTCTTTCCACAAATTTTTTAACCTAGAGGAAATGGACCAGTTCCTTGAAATGTACTATTTGTGAATTTCACAAAGAAATACACAATCTGAATAGAACTGCATCTATTAAATATATTGAGTCCATTAATAACATCCTTATAAACCAGAAAACAATAGGCTTAGATGAGATTACTGGTGAATACTACCAAACACGTAAGAAATAAATTATACCAATTTTTAAGACTTTATTTATTTATCTGTCAAGAGCGAGAGAGAGCACAAACAGGGATAGCAGCAGGAAGGGGGAGAATCAGGCTCCCCATTGAGCAAAGAGTCAGATGCAAGACTCAATCCCAGGACCCTGAGATTATGACCTGAGCTGAAAGCAGATGCTTAACCAACTGAACCACCCAGACGTCCCTGAAATTATACAAATCTCAAATGTCTTGAAGAGGATAGAAATAGAGGAAATACTTCCTAATTCATTTTATGAGGTCAACATCATACTTATGCCAAAGCCATCCAAGGATTTATAGGAAAAGAAAAATACAAACCAATATCTTTCATGATAATACATGCAAAAATCCAGAGTATCAGCAAATTGAAACCAACAACATATAAAAAGATCACAAGTGTGATTTATCTTGGGTATGCAAGTTTGGTTCAATATCTGAAAGCCAATTAATATAAGCCATCACATCAAGTGGCTAAAAGAGAAAAATCACATGAACATATCAATAGGTGCAGAAGAAGTATTCGACAAAATCCAATACATATTCATAATAAAAACTCATGGTAGGAATAGAGGGAATCTTCTTCAACTTGATAAAGATATCTACAAAAATCCCACAGCAAACATCATATTTAGTGGTGACAAACTTGAAGCTTTCCCAATAAGATCAAATATAAGAAAAAACTGTCTCCTTTCATCACTCCATTTCAACATTTTACTGGAAGATCTGGCTAATTCAGGGAAAAAAAAGAAAAGACCTACATATTGGGAAGGAAGAAATAAATGTTTTTGTTTACAAATGACCATCTAAGTATAAAATCCTAAAAAAATAAAATGACAGAAACTCTCTTGGAACTAACAGGGAAATTAGCAAGGCTGTAGAATGCAAGGTTAATATACAAAAGTTATTTGATTTCCTATATCCCAGCAATGAACAAGTAGAATTTGAAATTAAGAACACTACTATTTATATTAACACCCTCCAAAATGGAATAGTCCATTATAAATCTAACAAAATACATACAAGTTCCAAAAAAGGAAAACTAAAAAACCCTGATGAGTAGACTCAAATCATCACCCTTTAGAAAATTCACTCAAAATGTATCACAGATTTAAACAGAAAATGCAAAACTACAAAATTCCAAGAAGATAGCATAGGAAAGATACAGATGACTTTGAGTAGGGCAACAATCTGTTAAATACAACACCAAAAGCATGATCCATAAAGAAATAATTGTTAATGAGACTTCATTAAAGTTAAAAATTTCTGCTCTGAGAAAGATGTTGTCAAGAGGATGAGAAAATAAGCTCCAGTCTAAGAAAAAATATTTGCAAAAGCACATCTGAATAAATAATTTTATGCAAAAATATACAAAGAATTCTTACAAGTCAACAATAAGAAAACAACCAAATTAAAAAAAAAGCCAAAAAAAAAAAAAAAAGCCAAATATCTTAACAGACACTTTACTAAGTAAGATCTACTGATGGCAGATAAACATATGAAAAGATGCTCCATATTACATGTCATCAAGGAACTACAAATAAAAATGACAATGATATACCAGTACAAACCTATTAAAGAGCCAAAATCCAGAACATTGGCAACACTAAGTGCTGACTTAGCTGCAAGGGTAATGCTCCCGTATTCCCAGTGGAAATGCAAAATGGTCCAACCACTTTAGAAGACAGTTCTGCAGTTTCTTAGAAAACTAAACACATTTTTATTTTATGGTCCCACAGTGGTCATACTATTTGGTATTTACCCAAAGTAGTTGAAAACTTATGTCCACACAAAGAGTACAAGTAGATGCTCGTAGTGGTTTTATTCATAATTACCAAAACTTGGAAGTAACCAATATGTCCTTCAAAAGGTGAATGGATAGGGCACCTGGGTAGCTCAGTTGGTTAAGCGACTGCCTTTGGCTAGGGTCATGATCCCGGAGACCCAGAATCAAGTCCCACATTGGGCTCCCTGCTCAGCGGGAAGCCTGCTTCTCCCTCTCTCACTCCCCCTGCTTATGTTCCCTCTCTAGCTGTGTTTCTCTCTGTCAAATAAATAAATAAAATATTTTTTTTAAAAAAGATGAATGGATAAACAAATTGTGATACGTCTAGACAATGGAATGTTATTCATCACTAAAAAGAAAGGCGATATTAATCCATGAAAAAACATGGAAGAAACTTAAATGTGTAGTACTAAGTGAAAGAATCTGAAAAAGTTACATACTGTATGATTCCAACTATATCACATTCTGGAAAAGGCAAAACTACAGAGACAATGAAAGATCAGTGGTTGCTAGCAGTTAGAGTGAACATTTCAATAAGAGAAAATTCAGATTCTGGAAACATCTATTAATGTCCTTTTATTTGTGTTTTGTTTTTATTGTTTAATTCCCACAGATAGTTGCTGGCTGAGGCTGAGGGAATGTGCTTGTTATGCTAATCCTGATGAGATGACTAGGTGGGCAGATTTAGTAAGTGAGGTACAGAAACAAAATAAGATCAAGAGCCAGGAAAATATTCAAAGTGGATAGAACAGTGGTTTTCAACTTTTGTTCTAGTTATAATATACTCAAGGAGACAATCAATACTCAATTCCATTCAGGGCCAATATCTCACTAAGCAAATTACTTCATGCAAATTGATAGAGTGGGAGAAGAGGAATCTTAACCAAACTTCTTTAAATATTGATGAAAACATCCTCCAGATAAATCTAATATGATCACCTATTAATATTCTATGGACATGCCCCTCTCCAATCTCAAAAGATGTAATGTTAGGATCGAGATACAAAGCAAAAGTAGAGAAAGCAGAGAAAGAATGATGAATTGATGTTCAGGGGAGGGAAATTTGGAGACTTGGAGATCAGAGAGTACAGGAAAGAAGGTAAGAGACTCATAGTACCTGGAGCAACATTTAAAAGGTTATCAGAAAAGGATCTGAAACTGAATAGACAGTTCATCAGTTAATGATTGCTGGGGAGCATAGCACATCAAAACATAGTGGCTTAAAGTACTTACTGTTTCTCTTGGGGCAGCTGGATGGCTCAGTTGGCTCAGCATCTGCCTCAGTTCACATCATAATCTGAGGGTCCTGGGATCCAGCCTTAGTTTGGACTACCTGCTAAGCAGGAAGCCTGCTTCTCTCTCTGCCCCTCCCTCCCACTCTGCTCCCTCTCACTATCTCTTTCTTTCTCTCAAATAAATAAAAAAATCTTTTAGAAAAAGTATTTATTATTTCTCAAATGTTTGTGGGTTGACAGGGGTTTTCCTCTCCTGCATGTGTGTTGGTAGGGATTACTCACGAACTCGGGAGCTCACAGGGACCCTCAGTTTTTTTCCAGTGATCTCCCTCTGAATATGCTGTTTTATCTTGAAGAATTTCTTCTTATAGCTTTTTTCTCCAGCAAGATAGCTAAGACAATTTTAAGCATGGTGGCTAGTTCTACAAAAAAAATGTCCCAATCAGAAAAGTCTTATTATGTAAATGTGTATCAAGACTCTGTTGCATCAGATGTGCTAAAACCCTACTGACCCAGATGCAACATGGGAGGGGACTGTTACACAAGTATCTGAATACTGGGAGGCACAGTCCTATGGATGCACCAATAGAATAGTCTACCGCATGCACTGAGGGCTAAATAGTCTACTGATTACCGCAATGCTGTAGGTGTTTCCAAGTTCCAGCAAGTTTCTTTTTTTAAATTTATTTCCTATTCATTTGTTTGACTGCTTTTTTAAGACTATTTTAAGATTCACAACAAAATTGAGCAGAAGATATAGTGAGTCCCCACACATAACTCCAAGAACTATACATGCAGAGCCTCCCCCTTTACCAACATTCTCCACTGGCATGGTACAATTGTTAAAACTGATGAACCTACACTGTCACATCATAATTATCTGAAATGGATAGTTTACTTGAAGATTCACTCTTGGTGTTGAACAATATGAAGGTATGGACAAATGAATATTGACATGTATCTATTATTGTGGTATCATGCAGAGTATTTTCCCTGCCCTAAATATCCTTGAATGTTGTCCCCTTATGTATATTGTAATAGGAATAAAAACTGAAAACAACTGTTCTATATTTTTTGATGGAATATTTTTTCTGGTTTATGATCTTATTCTTCTTTATGACCTCACTTACTGAACCTACCCATCTAGTAATCACATTGGGATTGGAACCATAAGCACCTTCCACAAACTTCAGCCAACAACTCTCTATGGGAAATAAGTTAAAAAAGCAAAGTGCAAACAAAAATAAGCCATTAATTAATTTTTGCAAAATCTGAATGTTCTCTCCTTGAAAATCATTTTTCTTTTTGGACAATTATGAACCAAGACTGGCCACTGCTATCATTTCCATGTGATCTACAGTTATATAATAGAATTGAGAACCTAAGCATGATTTCCAAAGCAAAGGTAAAGAAAAGAGGAAGGAATTTCCTGGTTTAGATACCTTGACTTGATTTAAGATTGAAATGGCAAATAGTTGGTCATTTGGCAAGAAAGAAAAAAAAAATCAAACACGTAATAAAATCTCTTAATAAGCAAATTTGCGATGTTAATATAGAAGCTGCCATTATATCAGATTTCCCTGTTAAAATGGTCATATATTTATTGTAATAAACTATTGTCAAGGTTCTCACCAGACACAGTGAATTTTTTAATGCATCTTTTACTGAGTTGTCAAATATTAAATGTGACCATCAATTTATCTGTCCAGAAAGAGAAGAGGATGAGAAGAGAAATTGGGAATCAAAAGGGATTTATGTTAAGAGTAATTCATGTTTGTGCTATAAGCAATCCATCAATTAAACAGAGCAACACAGTTAATATCATCTATTTAATTAGTTAAAAATACATATTTTGCTTATATTCACTTAAAATAGATTTGGAGTCCAAAAAACATCGAAATTATATTGCTTTTTAGAGTAAATTTGTAAACATCAAAAGGAACCTGGAAACTAGATAAATATCAGTATAATTTGCTAAAGAACTCGTCTGACTAATCTAGCTTATTTTGAAGATTGATAGGCATGGAAGATTTAGGAGAAGAAAAAGATTTAAATTACCTTGATTTAATCAGACATTTTATTTTGTTATATAACTTTGGATGCCATACAATGCATACTAATCAATGAGGACAATCTGGTTTGGATATCACATACCCATTAGGCTGATACATAACTGGTTGGTGAATAATGTTCACAAAATTTTTACCTGTGTTAACTTGGAGATAGGAAAGATAATCTCAATATTTTACAGAGGCTGATATTGAAGTCTTGGTTGCATTTATATTTTTCATTCATAATCTAGAACATAGCTTCAAACAATCCCAGAATTCTCTTTGGCTGGATAAATTCATTTTAATTAGTCTTAATAGAAAGAAGCTGACCTAACTGAGAAGTCTACAGAGATACAATAATCAGTGGTAAAACACTGACATGAATTCAAGTCCATCGTTTTTTGAATTACTATTACTCTACTTATTGTGTGAAACATATTCTATTTCTTTAGCATAGATTGATAGTAATGAAGAAACTTCACATACTTAAGATTGAATTTTTCAAGAATATTGTAACTCCATGTGACATGAATCCCTTTTTTATTAACTTATGTTTGATATTATATTAATTTTAAGAACACAACATGATGTTCTGGTGATTATGCTCAGTAGGCAGTAAGCTACTGATAAGAAAACAAAATAAATTTCGTTGGTGTTATAGAAATAAAATGTCTGCCCAACACAATGTAATTTGCAGGAAAAAAAAGAGAGACATGGTGAACCAAAGATAAAAATTCTGGTGAAACTTACAATAAAGGAATGCTCAGAGAAAGAATAGCTTAAAAAATGCCTGAAGAATAATGGGGGAGGTATAAAGATAACTGAAGTCAAGGGTTTCAAGAACAGTGAAAGTTCCATGAAATAATGAGAGCCCAACATTCTACCAGAGCATAAGAGACTAATGAATAATCAACAGTGAAGTTCCTGAAGCAAAAAGGAGCCATGCGGAGAACAAAGTCAATGCAATGCATGTAGGAAAATTCTAGAACTAGTTTTAAACTTTTAATCCCACTGTTATATGTTCTTTAAGAAAGAGAAAGTGAGGATTAAAATAAACCATTAATATTTAATATTAAAAGTATGAGATAATATAAACTCTTCAAAACTGAAATTTCAGAGAATATGTTTGCAGACCACAACTCAGTAAAAACAGTAAAAAATGTGTATGTGTATGTATAAAACAAATGTACCAAATAAATGAAGAATTTTAGATATTCTTCTAAAGAATACAATACAATACTATTATTACAAAACAATTACAAGTGATAACAAGCTACAACAAATCTAAGATAGGATCACTACCAGGTTCTGAGGCATATGCACATTTAATGCATACCTTATTAAACAAGATTGCTTGGAAATAAATGAATTTAATCCTTCAATTCAAGAAGTTTGAAAAGGAAAAAGAAAACAAATTTAGAGAAAGAAGATAAAAGAAGATGCAGAAATTAATAAATGTGAAACTAGAGAAATTAAATTAGAATTAATAAAAAAAAAATACAAGAGCTGACCTTCTTAAATTAACAGAAACATGCCCAAACCTTCTAAGTAAGTTGATCAGGTGAAAAGTAAAAACATTACTTAGAAATAAGACAATTATACAACCCCAGAAACAGGTACAATTTTAAAAAATGATAATGCTGTGCATAATTCTATGCTCCACATGTAATCCCAATGAAATTAGTAATTATTCTAGAAAAAGCAGACTACCAAAATTGACTCAAGACAAAGCAGAAAATCTGAATATACCCATAACAATACAGTAAATTGACAGACTCATAAAAAGACTTATTCTTCGAAAAGGCAAGAAGTTTAGATGATCTTAGCATGAAATTCTTCCAAACTCAGAGAAGGAACTGATATTTTTGTGCTGTTTAAGCTGTTCCCAAGCATGGAAGAAGTAGTAAGTGTCACAATTCATGTTATCAAATCATGTTGCTGCTCTTTATATCCACTTAGCCCCACTCAGTTCCGAGCTGTTATAATTTGTAATCATTACCTTGAGTATTTTTGAATGATTCTCTCTCCATTTTTGCAAAAAAAACTCCATTGAAGAGATTAGAGTAAGTATTTTTTATGGTGGAGATCAGCTTTTACTTGGAGGGAAGAAAAGATACTCCCTCAAACTGATAAGAAAGGAGAGATTCATAAGTCTCTAAAACATCAGGGACCTGTGCTCTTCGCTGGCCTGGTCTAAAAGGAGTAAAACCTCTGAAGGAAATGCCAGCTTAGGGATCCAGAACTGAGTCATAGATGCTGGGGAGCAACTGAGGAACAAGGACGACTGAGGACAAGGGAGCTCATCCAATGCCTTGGTGCTTTGTATGATCCTGGACTCTTAATGCTCCTCTCGTAATAGAAAAGAGACTCAGGAATAACTGATACTGATTTTCCTGTTCAGAGAGGGTCATATGTGCTAGTGATTGGCATTAAATTGATTTAAAATGTAATAAGGGGCACCTGGGTGGCTCAGTCATTAAATGTCTGCCTTCAGCTCAGGTCATGATCCCAGGATCTTGGGATCAAGCCCTGCGTCAGGCTCCCTGCTTGGCAGAAGCCCTGATTCTCCCTCTCCCACTTCCCCTGCCTGTGTTCCCTCTCTTGCTATGTCTCTCTCTGCCAATTAAATAAATAAAATCTGTAAAAAAAAAAAAAAGTAATAAAATGACTTTTTTCACAATTAACTTTGCACATTAAGATCATATCCACTACATATGGATAAAAAAATCATTTTTTAAAGATTTACTTTTTTATTTCAGAGAAAGAGCATGTGCATGATAGGGGGTGCAAAAGGAGCGAGAATCTCAGGTAGACTCCCCACTGAGCCTGGAGCCCCACGCTGGCTTAATCTCAAGATCCTGAGATCAGATCATGACCTGAGCCGAAACCAAGGGTCAAATGCTCAACCAACTTTACCACCCAGGCATCCCCCCAAAAAGAAAAGAAACTTAAATACATTTCTGGTTAATTAAATCCAGGAGAATAATAAAATATCAAGAAGGGTTAATTCTACAAACATAAGAACAGTTAAATATTGAAAAATCTATTTATAAAATTGATTAAATTAATGGCCAATTTTTTTTTTTTTAAGATTTTATTCATTTGACAGAGAGAAACATAGGCAGAGAGGGAAGACAAGCAGGGGGAGTGAGAGAGGGAGAAGCAGGCTTCCCGCCGAGCAGGGAGCCCAATGTGGGACTCGATCCCGAGTTTCCGGGATCATGACCTGAGCTGAAGGCAGTCGCTTAACCAACTGAGCCACCCAGGTGCCCCAAATTAATGGCCAATTTTAAAAATTATAATTACACTTCTAACTGCTGAAAAGGAATTTGAAAAAAAATAGCATTCTTCATTTTAAAAAGTCAAATACAGTTAAAAACAAAAGGCTCCAATGAAATGAAAATAAAAGGAAAGGTGCTGCTGTTATCATACATTCTTTCATACAATAACTTGTTTGACTTTTTTTTTTTTTGATAGAGAAAGCGAGTGGGCAGGGTGGGGGAGGGGGGAGCAGGAGAGAATCCTAAGCCTGTTGCACTCTCAGTGCAGAGCCCTCGATCTCATGACCCCGAGACAGTAACCTGAGCCGAAAGCAAGAGTTGGAGGTGTAACCACCTGAGCCTCTCAGGTACCCCTTGTTTGACTTTCATACCAATCTTATTTCTATTTTTTAGAGACAAAAACTACCCTGGGAATATTAAGTAATTGGTCCAATTTCATACAGATTGTTAAGTCATGATGTTGGAAAGTAGGATGTAAGTAGTCTGTTTCCTTACAGACTTAGCACACTGTAAAACCACATGGTGAAAAAGTAATAAGTGAATAAAGCTAAGAATGAATCTAATCTGTCTGTCCAAGGTTTCCTTCATTTGAAATGGGAAGTGTCTATCTTTCCTGCTGAATTATGCACTCTTAGACTACAAACTTGCCTCTTTATTCACCTTTGTTTTCCCTGATACCAATATTGTGCTTATGCCAATTACAAAATATGTTTTGCATCAATGAGTGAGTATTTTAAGTTAAATCTGTGGGCAGGGGTGGTACTGAAAATGTTTAACAATTTATATGGCACAAGCACCAGCTACTGAGAATAGGCAGCGGCTGGAAAAAAACCCTCGTGACCCTAATCATCCATTGTGGTTCTCTCAGCCCTGGCCAGCAGTAGACACATTGGTCCCTAATTTCTCCTGTCCACATGAAAATACCATTGTAGTTCCAGTAGTCATTCTGTTCAACAGAACCCTGCCGTATTTGACACAGTCATTTGGACTAGTGGTAGGCACCAGACATAGTCCAATTCCCTCCATAGAGTCCGTCCCCCAGAAACAGGAGACTGCTCAAGGCTAGAGTATGTAATTCACAGGGGTTCTACACAGTCTATGTCCCGAGACTTAGAATTTGTCACAAAAGGAAGATAGATACTGAATAACGGAACTCATGTCTCTTTAGGTAGTTGGACATTTAAATGATTCTACTAATTCTCAAGACCGTATTTTCCAACATGTTTTCAGGACTTGCACAGTGTAAAGAGAAACTGGAAGGTAGAGTAAGGAAAGACAGAAATGAGGGTCAGTTTGGATTTCTAATCCTAATTCTTGGTCTCTGATTGTTTCTTACATGTAACAATCGGGGTTCAACCAGAGAAGCAGAACCAATAGGACCTATAGGTATATATTAAGGAATTTATTACTGAGTATTTGCTTACCTGATTATGGCAGCTGGCTAAGAAGTCTCCACAAGGCTGCCTTTACATCTCAAGTTAAAGCCCAAAGTTCCCAGGGCAGCCAGTCTGGAAGAGAAGATCCCCAGGAAACTGAAACCCCATGAAGAAAAGTTGGAAATCCACAAAGATGGACTGAAGTCCATTCTTGCTGCCACTGACCTCTTAAGCCAGAGCCCTTCCTCAAGGTGCTGGACACGTGCATTAACACACCCGGTTCAGAAGTCAGAGCAATTGAAAGAAGATCCAGAGGTAAGGGAGAGAGCAATTGTAGGACTAGCTGCTGTTTCTCACTAAGGAGTAAGTCAGCAGGTCAGCCACAACATACATCCTACAAAATGGCTGCTGCCTCCCTGCCTTTCTCCCACTCTGCAGAGAATCTTCTTTGTATCTGACCCTAATGAAATGCATGAACAGATCATTAAGGGGCATTGTGGGAAATGTTAATTCATTCTAGCCAAAGTGGCTATTACTTTAGGCTATTACAAAGCTATCACATAGTGGTGTGAACTCAGATGCATCTTTGTTGCTTGTAACAAATTGGTAACAAGAAATTCTTAATTTTTTCAAGAAAGAAATGGAAATCATGCAAAATGAAGCACAATAGGGTAGACTATATATGGAGGCCCCAGAATCAGATCCCAGATGATAATACAAAAATTATTTTAAAAATTGGATTATATTTTTATGGTGTTTTTAGTTTAATTTGCAACAAAATATTCTTAAACACCATCACAATCCTGAGAAATGCTATAGGGTAGCATTTACCTGGTAGGCTTATTTTACACTACCTAAATTGTTTTCAAAACAGGAAAGATACCCGTTTGTTGGGGAGACATGTGCTTGAGGGTGTCCTTTAGCCTCCATACAAGAGTTGAAGTCAGTGACTTCTCAAGATTCTTTCCAATGGCATGACTGTATTATAAACCAAAAACTCTTTAATTGCACTTTTTCCCATGGTTTCAATTAGCTTATTCATATTAAGAATCTTTTCAGTCTAAAAAAACATATCCATAACTTGTTGGCTAGAGCGAGTGTTTTCCATGAAATGCCACAGGGGGGGAAAAAAAACTTTCAAGAAGAATAACTGCTTCCAAAATTTGAGTTGGAACAGATACTGCTTATGAAAAGCATACATGATCTGACTCTAAAAATAGCTTCTTGATTTAGGTAAAATGACTCAGTGTTAAACTTTAAAAATGCATAAAAGCTGGACCTATCAAAGTTTCCCAATTGCCCAGGACAGCTCCTTTACTGGGACAGATTTGAATGCAGGGAAGATTTCTTGAGTTGATACAGTCTGTGTTCATTTTCTGTGAGATTCAGCCCCTATCTCCTGACTCCCAGTTTCCAGTCAACCTCAGATCACTTTAAGGGCTACTAATTTTATAAAAAGAAATGTCATTTTGATAAAAACATTCATGAAACTTTACCCCAGATTTAATTTGGTCGTTTCAGGAGAATATATTGAAGGAAAGAAAAAAAAAAAAGCAGGGGCGAGGGGTGGTAAGTGCCTGGATGGTTCAGTGAGTTAAGCATCTGACTTCAGATCAGTCTCGGGGTCCTAGGGTGGAGCCCCGCAAGCCCTGTGTCCAGCTCCCCCTCGGCAAGGAGTATGCTTGTCCCTCTCCCTCTGCCCCTCCCCTTGCCCTGTTCATGCTCTCTCTGTCTCTCTCTCTCTCTTGCACGCAAATAAATAAATGAAATCTTAAAAAAAAAAAAGAAAGGTAACACAAAAATAAATTATTTTATTATTTTATTTGTGGACTTGTTGCCAACATTTTAGTTATATATGTCCACTGGACATATACAGTTGTTTGCACAAAGAAGCAAATTAATTAAAAGCACCAAAAATTAAACAATGACATTTCAGTGTCTATCTTTTCATATAGCCACCTTTATATGATATATATGTGTATATATGCATCTCTATATATGTACCTACATGTATGTGTGAATATGCATATGTTATATATGTTTGTACATGTATATATATGTGTGTGTATTAGATAGATAGATAGATAGATAGATAGATAGATAGATAGATAGATAGAGTATAATTTAATGCATCACATCACTCAAACCAGGACTTGGGGTATAAAACATGTAGACCTTGTCAGTGCTCTTTTTTATTCTGGAAAAAGTTGTCTCCCCACCCGCACACTTACCTTCCTATTCAAGAAAACAAGGTAGATTGGTTACATTCTATGATGTCTTATGAAGCTTAAGTTCCAGAGGCTCAGGAATTTACTGGGTATGTTATAGGGCCTGTAAGGACTTCCTAGTTTCTCAGAACTAGAGAAATAGAAACTCTGCCTAGCTTTGACCTTTTCTATCCCGACAATAGAAGACAAGTCCATAGGTTGCAGCTCCACTTGGTCTGAGAAGGCCCACGATAGGTGGCTAGGACCATCTTTGCCTATGCATTGGCCAAAGCTCAGGTTCTTTCTGAAAAAGAAAAGGCTTTCTCTGTAGTTTTACTGGTAAAATCCGACACTCAGGCGTGTACAGAGGGCATAGAAGGCATAGAGCTTATTTTAGTTCCGGCTCACTTTAAACCCAGTAGTAGAAAGCATTTCCCAAGCTCTGCTCTGCATCTGTGCTTTCTCGAGTGCTCGGTATTGACCATTTCCTTCTTTCTCGCATCTGCCATGTACGGATGCCTTATGACTTCAATAAGCCCGTTAGGTAATGTGAACCTAACTCTTTTATTCTTTGTGGTTCACAATGTCCACAGTAACAATTGAGATGTGTGTGTTAGATACTTTCTTAGAACCTATCGACCTGGTTAAAAGGAAAGCAAAGTTCATTTCTAATTTTGCCACATAATAAAGTAAGTAATTAAGTAAGCATTATTAGGAAGCAGTTACAGACCAGTTCATACAGCCTATTCTGTAGTTTTAATTAACTCCTTGTCTGTCCTTTTTGTTGTTCCCACCTCCAACCTGAAGAAATGGGCTATTTAAGGCAGATGATGATATAAAAGCAGAAAGGTTCAGTCACACTAAGTTGGCATGAAAGATCCCCCCACCTCCCGTAAAAACCAGGTAGGCACCATATGGACACTAACACTAAAGGTAAAAGCTACCGGACTCCCTACATTCTCCTGTCTTATTTGCCCAAAGAAGGGGAACATGGGTAGTGTTTTTTAAAGTAAATAAGTCAATCTGTGTATTTTGAAATTTTAATTTTTCTACATAAAGCACATTTCAAACATTCATCATGTTAATTACCAAGCCACCGATTTTACAGATAACAACTTATTTCTGACATTCACCATGCTAATTAAAGTATATTATGCTGATTGAACTATCAACAACAGAAGAATCCAATTAGCTACTTTTCAGGATGATTTCCTGATGTGTCATTCCTGAACATACTACTGACTGCACCTATACTAAAATATGTTAAGACAAATTACAGATATTATAATAAGCAGGAACTCTGACTATCCTAGTATTACAGCTAAAGAATCGAAAGGCTTCAAGATATTACATAATACACTTAAGATCCTACAGATAATAAATGGTACAACAGAAAATGCAAACGCAGAGCCCATGCAATGCAAAACTGCCTCCTTAAGCTAAAAGCAACTATTTATAGGATTCGGCTTGGGTCAGAGAGTTTTGTGTTCAATATGGGAATCAAAGTTTTGTGGGGCTTTTTGTTTGTTTGTTTTTTTAAAGATTTTATTTATTTGACAGAGAGAAACACAGCCAGAGAGGGAACACAAGCAGGGGGAGTGAGAGAGGGAGAAGCAGGCTTCCCGCCGAGCAGGGAGCCCAATGTGGGGCTCGATCCTGGGTCTCTGGGATCATGACCTGAGCCGAAGGCAGCCGCTTAACCAACTGAGCCACCCAGGTGCCTCAAGAGTCAAAGTTTTTAATAGTCAAATAGACTGGTCCTTTGCTAGCTGCATTTCTCCTAATTATGTTTTCCCTAAGATCATTTTGGGGAGGAGTAACTGGTTAAGGATCAGGTGATCTTGGATATCAGGGTAAATATCTTCATTTATCATGGTTAGACAATTACCAGGACCATTTAGCTCATATCATATAAGATCCAATTTGGTTTTTGCTCAAATGGTTTTTTACAGTAATTTTTGTTACTTTCTCTTAAAGCAAAAAATATAAATTAAAAAAAAAATAGTTAAGTATTCTAAGATCCCTTTGGTATATTTACATTTTGACCAGAGTAGACCTTCGAGTGCTAGATAAATATTGATGATGTTTATCAGTCTTCAAGTTTTCAAAATAATTTAAGGCTTCTGAGTTTCATTTCCATATGATCCTAATAAAATGTTGCTTAGCTCTGAATAAACCATCTTAAAATGTACTTAAAACAAAAGGACCTCTTGGACCCTTTAGACATCAAATGGTTCCTATGAAACACTTGGATGGGGCAAATACAAAAGAATCAAAAACATAAGGATTAAATTTCCCTTGACAGCAACCTACGTTGTAAAATTAAGAAACAGTGATTAGCAGAACAGTTTGGAAATTTGGTAACATTTGTAAAGACATTCAATATGTTTTTTAGAACATATAACAGGCAGGTTCTTTCTCAATAAGAAAAAACTAATAAATATACACACATGTGGAATGAAATATGTATGTGTGTATTCATTTATTGGCCTTATTTTACAATTTTAAGTGCAAAACATCTTTTTTTAAAGATTTATTTATATATTTGAGAGAGAGAGAGAGAGAAACAAAGAAAGAGAGAGAGAGAGAGAGAGCACACATGCATGTGAATTGGGGGAGGGATAAAGGGAAGGAATAATTGAGCAGATTCCCCGCATGGCTCTAGCCCATAACCCATGAGATCATGACCTTAGCCAAAGCCAAGAGTGGGACACTTAACTGACTGAGCCACCCAGGTACCCCTCAAGTGTAAAATTTTCACCTCAGTTTTTCCCCTCCAGTGAGAACTCAATCAACATTATGATTAATTGAAACCATAGATAATTCATTGTTTAAATTTTTAAATATGGAAAAATTTCATTACTCACCCGCCTATTGCTCTCCGATAGCACCTGGAGGCTCATCTTCAAGCATTCGCTTCCTTAGGAAATGAAGCCTTTATGTCACAAATATTATCTTCATGGGAAATTATTGCAGGCTATGTCCCACAGCCTATGGCGTAGGTTGTTACTATGGTTCTTAAATTCTCCCTTTTATAAATAGCCCCAATTCATCCTTTTATTCCCAGCTCTACTAAGATACAGTTGACATCTTAACATTATGTAAGCTTAAGGTGTAACATATGATGATTTGATACATGTATATATTGCAAAAAATATATATATTTACCACAATAAGGTTAGTTAATACATCCTTCACTTCACATTATTGCCATGTCACTGTTCTTATAAAAACATTGTTCTTGTAAAAACATATTGTTATTGTAAAAACTTTAAAACTGTTCTGACAGCAGCTTTCAAGTATGCTATACAGTATTGCTCACTCTAGTCTCCATTTATCATGCCCTCGAGGTCCATCCATGTTGTCGAAAATAGCAGGATTTCCTATGTGTATCTTACATTCTCTTTATCCATTCATCTGCCAGTGGACACTCTTGGCTAGCATAAATAATGCTGCAATGGTCACGGGAATGCAGGTAACTCTTCCTGTGATTCCATCTCCCTTTGATAGAGAACCAGAACTGGGATCACTGAAATATAGAATAATTCTGTATTTGTATTTTGAGGCGCCCCCATACTGTTGTCCATAGGAGCCGTACCGAGGCGCCCCCATACTGTTGTCCATAGGAGCCGTACCAATTTAAATCTCCACCAACCGTGCACCAAGGTTCTCTTTCTCCACATTCTCACCAGTATTTGTCTCCTGTGGAACCCATTCTTGAAGAAGTCTCCCGACAACTCTAAGACATATTTTAAATGCAGTTCACATAATTGTCTTTTACATTTTACTGATGCCATTCACCATTTTTAAAGAGTTAAATTCTAAGAAATGTGTCTGTTCTCAATTACAGTTTTTTATTGTGATGGGGAAGGGGCTACCATATATTAATCCATCTAAATTGTATATTACTTACCCCTGTTCTCCTTAGAACATGAGCTTTTTGAAACAAGGGTCTGTGACTTTGGCATCCTATTCTTAGACCAAACACAGCATCTAGCACAAAATAGACACTTACTAAATGTTGAGTAAAAAAAAAAAATAGGATAAGGAAATTATATCATTGTGCTATACTTTTTTATGAACAAAAATAGCAAATTGAAGCATAATTCAGTGATTTCCAAATTAAATATGCAGCCATATCTTTTTTTCCAGATATCAGATCTGTACAATTAACATTTTTTACTGAGCTATCTCCACTTGTTAGTAAGCATTTCCCAAACTGAACACATTATTTTTCCTCCATTAGGTTGTCTGCAATCTGCTTAAGCCCCTTCAGCATTGTCAGTGTGATACATGTGTGTTAGTTTTCTTCCACAGCCTAGAGACAGTCAATTGCCCTAATCTAGAAAATACTCCCAGGGTGAGTCTTGGCATTTAATTAAAAGATAGGGTTGCTTCAAGTGATCCAACTCTCTTTGTTTCCAAACAAGATCAGAGGTTTTATTAATAAGCATAATGGATGTTAAGAAGGAGGTTTTATTTATGAAATTAGTGGTATCCAATATATGCAAGTGAGCTGGAAAGTATTTTTAAAAAGCAAAACGGACCAGTAGTCTGTATGTTTGGGAATAGTGCTCTTGGCTTAAATCCAAAATTCACTGGAAGATTCTGGGACAACTCCTTCCAAATAGATGGTTAGCTAAATCCCGCCACTAGAATATTAGCACATTTGCCTCAGGTGAACTCTTCATGCAAGCTTCTGTAGGGGGTCCCCAAAAGAACAGACAGCCAGAGTTGTTTACACTTACAGAACAGATTCAGTAGTCTGGTTTTTGAGACTTATTGCTAATATAGTAGTGTTCCTTTATCTGAGGTGTTGCTTTTTGGGGTTTCAGTTACCCTCACTCAACTGTGATCTGGGAGATGATTCTCCTTCTCTCCTGTGTCAGAAGGTCAGTAGTAACCTAAGCTAAGTCCCAGTGCCTCCATCATTCATTTCATATCATCTCATCCTTATGGCCACTTTATCATCTATCATCACAAGAAGGGTGAGGGAGCACTTGGGTGTCTCAGTCATTAAGCATCTGCCTTTGGCTCAGGTCATGATCCTGGAGTCCTGGGATCGAGTCCTATGTCGGGCTCCCTGCTCGGCATGAAGCCTGCTTCTCCCTCTCTCACTGCCCCTGCTTGTGTTCCCTCTCTATCTGTGTTTCTCTCTGTCAAATAAATAAATAAAATCTTAAAAAAAAGAAAACAAGTAAGGTGAGGACAGTACAATTAAATATTTTGAGAGAGAAGGAAAGAGAATAAATTCACATAACTTTTATGACAGTCTATTATTGTAATTATTCTATTTTATTATTGTTGTTACTCTCTAATTGTCCCAAATTTATACATTGAACTATATCATATGTATGTATACAAAGAAAAAACATAGTATATATAGGTTTTGGTACTATCTGTGGCTGCAGACATCTACTGGGGGTCCCAAAACACCCTTATCTCTCTAAGGATAAGGAGGCATTATTATAAATGCTTGTGACTATGGCAGCATTTCTCTGAGAATGCTTTCTTTCTAACCTGGGACCGAGATTGAGTGAAGGACACCTGTAGTCCCCACCGATAAATATTTGCCCAAAGTAATCTAATTATAAGCCATTAAACATTTTTCTTCTTTTTTAAAGATTTATTTATTTTAGAGAGAGTGGAGAGAGAAAGAGCATGAGTGGGGGAAGGGGCAGAGGGAGAGGGAGAGAAATCATCAAGCAGACACCAAGCTGAGCATGCAGTCAGATGTGAGCTCCATGACCCCAAGATAACAACCTGAGCTAAAACCTAGAGTCGTACGCTCAGTCAACTAGCCACCCAGGCACCCCACATACATTTGTCTACTTCTATATTCCCTAGCACAACAAGGAACCCCCATTCAGGTTGTTGAAGCCAGGAATCTTGGCATTACTGTGTGGTTCCTCTTACCCAACCCCACACTGAGTCCTATGATTCCTCTCTAATGTATTATGAATTTATTCATTTTTCTTCAGCCCTAATAAACTCCTCTGGTTCAAGCTTCCATGGTTTCTCACAGTGGGTTAGGACAACTGTGTCCCAACTGGTGTCTCTGGCAACCATCTTGTTTTACTTTCTGTAAACTGGCACAAAATGGTCATTCTAACGTTGAATTTCAATAATGTTCTCAGTGTGACCTCCTCATCTGCTTCCCAGTATCCTCAGGATAATATCCTCCTGTCCTGATGGGGTGATGGTGTTCTCAAGAAAGACCCTTATGACTTTGTCATTGTGTTGCCTATAAGAAAGGCATGGAGGCATGAAGCAGCACAGCATCTCTGCAGAACTTTAAACTCTCCTGCGGTGTCTGAGGACAAAAGTTCAGGTGATGGAGTGACTCAAGATGAGTGGTTGGTAAGTGCCACAACATGGAGAACCTTGTGTAGATCTGCTGATGCTTGAGCTGTATTGCATTTAGCTTTGTATGTCTGGTATTTTTAAGAATTTTCAACATCGGGGTGCCTGGGTGGCTCAGTTGGTTAAGCGACTGCTTTCAGCTCAGGTCATGATCCCGGAGTCCCGGGATCGAGCCCCACATCAGGCTCCCTGCTCCGCAGGAAGCCTGCTTCTCCCTCTCTCACTCTCCCTGTTTGTGTTCCCTCTCTAGCTGTATTTCTCCCTATCAAATAAATAAAATAAAATCTTAAAAAAAAAAAACGAATTTTCAACATCCACGCTATGAAGGCAGTAAAAAATTAAACAAAAGTTTTATAGGCTTTCAGAAAATATTATAAGCTCCATTTTTCTCTTTTTTATTAAGGTATAATTAATATACAAGATTATATTAGTTTTACATGTACAATATCATTCAATATTTGTGTATATTGTAAAATGATCACCACCATGAGTCTAAGTTAATATCCATCATTTTACATAGTTACAATCTTTTTCTTGTGCTGATAGCTTATTTCAAGATCTACTCTTCTAGCTACTTTTAAATGTACAACATAATATTATTAACTAGAGTTACTGTACATTACATTCCCATGAGTTATTTATTTTGTAACAGGAAGTTTGTACTTGTTGACTTCCTTACAATTTTCATTCTTAATTCAATATTAATTTTTGAGAAGACAGATTACAAATAAATAATCGGGTTGTTATTAGTGTCCAGTCAGTGATTTCCTCCTATTAAATGATTTGCCTTTTACTATGAATGTTTTGGTGCCTTCAAAACAATGGTCTTACTTCAAGAATGAACTTAATCTTTCAGGGCACATGGGTGGCTCTGTTGGTTAAGCATCTGACTCTTGATTTCAGTTGAGGTCATGATCTTGGGGCTGTGATCTCAGGGTCATGATCTCAGAATCCTAAGATAGATCCCCATGTCAGACTCCATGCTCAGCAGGGGTATGCTTGAAATTCTTTCCCTCTGCCCCTCCAACCACTCTTGCTCACTGTCTCTCTTGAAAATAAATAAATAAACCTTTTTTTTTAATATTTCATTTATTTATTTGACAGAGAGAAACACAGCAGGGGAGGGAAAGCAAGCAGGAGGAGTAAGAGAAGCAGGCTTCCTGCCAAGCAGGGAGCCCAATGAGGAACTCAATCTCAGGACTCCAGGATCATAACGACAAAGGCAGATGCTTAATGACTGAGCCACCCAGGTGTCCCTAAAATAAATAAATAAATCCTTAAAAAAATAAATAAGAATGATCTTAAACCTTCTTATGTCCATAAATGAAAGTCATGTTCTTTCTCGTTCTCTTCTGCTTGCTGTTAATAATAAGGATCTCTCCAGAAGAGATCCCTGTGACTTTTACCATGCGATCTTCACTGACATACCAGAGTGTAATGGAAACTAAAATCTGGGAAGTTTTCCTGGCTTATAATAAAAGAGGAAGAAGAAGAGGAGGAGGAGAGTGAGGTGGAGGATAAAAAAATTGGGCTATATAGCATTTTAAAAATGCATTACTTATTTGGTTGTTAGCCTATTTTGAGGTTTCTCTCTGAAATTTTCATTAGCAGTCCCAAGGTCTACCTAGCACTGTCAATGCACTAGAATGGAGTAAGGCCGTGACCCTGTCAGATCTAATCCCCTACGTGTCATGACCTCAGGAGTGCGATTCATCTGTAAGTGCAAATAAAGTCCATAGTTTGGATTGTGTGGTAGCCGAGGAACAATACAGAGCAGGAAGAACAAAGCTGGACCAGGTTGGTGTTTCCTTACAAAATACATGTGACATGTCCATAGGCACTAAAGTAATTGCAGGGCAATTGTAAATCTGATCATTTTGAAATGCACCAGAACAACTGCTTTTGTGTTTATTTAAGACAATTACTGACAACTTGTTATGTAAAAATTGTTATAAAATGCATATAGGAGAATTTGGTGATAGTGCAGTAGGTATGGCTTCTCTAATGCAAGTTTTCTCATGGGATCCAAAGGGATAGAAATGGAATGCTTTCAGAATTTGGAGTGAACCATTTGATATAAAAAACTAAAAGAAAATTATGGTACAGGTGAGAATTGGGTTTCAGTTAAGATAACAGAGTAAACATTTGACGCAAATAATAAAAGTAGAGGAAGTCAATCAGGTTGGAAACATGCCCTTTTGTTATGATTTGATTGTGAATTAAATGCCTGTTCATCTTTCTGCTGTGACATAGAGTTGAGATGACTTTCTTGTATAACTCCTAGATAAATAAATCCAAACACGTTAACTTACTCACACGCTATGTGTTGTCCAAGTGGTAATTGTGTTTCGTCTCTCTGTAAATCTAAGCCTCCTGTGTCCTTTGTGAAAGATTCCTTTTTTTTTTTTTAATTTCACTTAAAATGTTCTACCTAATTATTGAATCTTAATGACAGCTCTGCTTTGAAGATGGCAGGCTCTGGCCCAAGGCCACAGCTTCAAGGAGACCAAGCCGGGATGAGAACTCAGAGGCCATGACTCCCATGCCCTGCTCTTCCCACCACAGTCTGACAAGACTTTCCACTTGGACTTTGGGAGAGAAAATTTTAAATCCAATTTCAATTCCTATGTCGAAAAGTTTAACTCTAGTACTGTAAAAAACATTCACACATGTAATTTTAAAACAAGAGAGAAAAAAATAATAAATAATATATAATTTTTTTTTAAAGGTAGAGAATAATAGGTAACATGATATAAAAAAAAGGTCAAATCCTAAGAGTGTGCCTAGATGAGACAATACAGAATGGCTTTATGGATGGGTTAACATTGCAATGACACCACTGAAGAAGGTTAGAACATACCTAAAGCCTAGGTAAGCAAAGGTCCATCTATGATAAGTTAGAGAGGGAGAGAGGGTATCAAAGAATATGGACATTTTTTTTTCTTTTTGCATAATTTCTGGTCCACAAAAGTCCTTACTCTGTTTTTCACAAATCACAACGTACTTATTATTTTCTTTTATTTTTATTTTTTTTTAAGATTTTGTTTATTTATTTGACAGAGAGAAACACAGCCAGAGAGGGAACACAAGCAGGAGGAGTGAGAAAGGGAGAAGCAGGCTTCCCGCTGAGCAGGCAGCCTGATGCAGGGCTTGATCCTGGGTCTCCGAGATCATGACCTGAGCCGAAGGCAGTCGCTTAACCAACTGAGCCACTCAGATGCCCCTAGAAGTTATATTTCAAAAGAAAATAATAGGGGCGCCTGGGTGGCTCAGTTGGTTAAGCGACTGCCTTCGGCTCAGGTCATGATCCTGGAGACCGGAGATCGGGCCCCACATCGGGCTGCCTGCTTGGCAGGAAGCCTGCTTCTCCCTTTCTCACTCCTCCTACTTGTGTTCCCTCTCTGGCTGTGTTTCTCTCTGTCAAATAAATAAAATATATATGTATATATATTTATATTTATAATAATATAATATATAAAATATATATATAAAACTTTTAAAATATAACTTTAAAAATCATAATGATTTGACTTTAAAAAGAGATATTTCAGGGGTTCCTGGGTGGCTCAGTAGGTTAAGCATCTGCCTTCAGCTCAGGCATCATGATCTCAGGGTCCTGGGTTTGGAGCCCTGCTTCTGGCTCCCTGCTCAGCAGGGAGTCTGCTTCTCTCTCTCCCTTTTCCCCCCCACCCAGCTCATGCTCTCTCTCTCCCTCTCTCTCTTTCTCTCTCTATCAAATAAATATATAAAATCTTGTTTAAAGGGTGGGATATTTCATCACGTGCTCAAATAAAAATATGATTTTTGTTTGTTTGGATGGGGTCATATGAAACTATTCCCTGGGAAATAAAGCTGGGTGTCCAGAGGACTCCTACTTTTTACTTTATACCTTACTCTTTTTGAATGTCTGCTTAACAGCTTTCTCTTGGGTCAGAATAACAGAGTACATGATGCGTTGGACATCTTCTTTTTTCACTGCAAATCACCCACCAGCTTTTCCCAGCTACGCTGGTGTCCTATCTGTGAGGCTTACTGGTCTGGAGACTACTAGGGGCTCCAAGCCCTCTGCTTCCAGCTGGCTTTGCTTGGGGGGAGGCACCAGCAAATCAGAGAGTGGGAGGGAAGTGAGATTAAGATATGTATTCCCTGGCTTCCCTACTCTGTTCCCTCCCACATACTTGGTTTGCCTAGTTGGTTTCACCCCCCTACTAGAGACAACCGCTGTCAGGAAGCACTTTGCACAGCCACGCCCACTTCCTCCTCTGGATACTGCAGGGCTAGGGATAGCTGTGGTTCCCCAGGGTCCTGGCCTGGGGATCCACATTCTAATTCTGGTTTCTCCACACTCTGCCTACACCTTTATAATTAGTCTCTTGTAATTAGCCTCTTAAATTCTCTTCACATTACATAGCTTGAGTATCATTTGTTTTTGCCCTGGATACTGGCCACACACACACACACACACACACACAC
>PITA01021951.1:0-31400 GCA_004023965.1 Spilogale gracilis | reverse complement strand
ACAGTGGGAGAAGGAAAGTAAATGGGAACTAGGGTAATCTAGGGAGGGAAACGAAACAACAAAGACTTTGGACACAGAAACAAACTGAGGGACTTGGAGGGAGGGAGGTGGAGGGATGGGAGAGCCTGGTGGTGGGTACTGGGGACACCTAAAGCGTGGAGCACTGGGTGTGGGGAATGGGGAATGAATCTTGGAACACTGGAAAAAAAAATTTTAGTAACAATAAAAAAAAAAAAAAAAACCCCAGGGGCATCTGGGTGGCTCAGTTGGTTTAGCAACTGCCTTCGGCTCAGGTCATTATCCCGGAGACCCAGAATCGAGTCTCACATCGGGCTCCCTGCTTGGCAGGAAGCCTGCTTCTCCCTCTCTCATGCGCCCTACTTGTGTTCCCTCTCTCGCTGTGTTTCTCTCTGTCAAATAAATAAATAAAATCTTAAAAAAAAAAAAAAAAAGACTCCAGAAAGCTCCCTTGCTCCTTCTGCCATGTAAGGACTCAGTGAAAAGATGGCTTTCACCAGATACTGAATCTGCTGGTGCCTTGATCTGGGACTTCCCAGTCTCCAGAACTGTGAGAAATAAAGGTCTGACAGTTAAGCCGCCCAATACAGTATCTCCCGTATTTGCTACAACAGCGTGAACAGATGGATACAGAAGATACATAAAGATTCCCAAAGCAGCGAGGTGAGTAGAGATAACCCCTCCTTGCTGATACAATGTATCCAAAGCTCATTTTTCTGCTGCTCCGTCTCAGCAGCCTATGTGAGCTCCCCCTCCAAGATCAGGATGGCCGTCACACGTGAGCCCCGGGCGGTGCCGTGGTGCGTTAACCCGCATCACGGGCCAAACCTGAGAGCGACTGCCACCTGGAAACCTGGCCATTCTGAAAGCGGGCATCATATCAGCAGTTTTCATGGAGGTTGCCTTGGTTTCTGTGCCACTCTTTCTCCTTTCTCTATAGTTGGATGATTGTAGTTAATCAATGGCAAGTGACAGTATAATCATTTTCTCTTCAGAGAACACGAGGTAAAAGAACCAAGTCTGGAGTCTCCTACACATTGTCACTGCTGACAGTTACTTTTTGGCTACAGGAGAACGGCATATTCTTATTCTAAATGAAGAGCATCAAAGGAAAGCTGAGAGAAATGGGAAATTGCTTTCCAATCCAGGCTAGCCTTTTCAGAGGCAACAGAAGAGCTGTTTCCCCAAATGATCTTCCCAGAATTTTTTTTTTAAGGTTATCTGGGCAGTGAGATGCCATAGTGAGGGCTTATTGGGGCCTTACCTACAGTCAATCAGTTTCAGGTTTTGACACTTTGTTGGGTATAATTCGGAGGAAAGAACCACTACTCTACATAGTGGCAAACACAAATAAAATATGCAAAAGAATCCTATTAAGAGGTGGCTCCTGGGTGGCTCAGTTGGTTGGGCGACTGCCTTCGGCTCAGGTCATGATCCTGGAGACCCAGGATCGAGCCCGGCATTGGGCTTGTGCTCAGCGGGAAGCCTGCTTCTCCCTCTCTCACTCCCCCTACTTGTGTTCCCTCTTTAGCTGCGTTTCTGTCAAATAAATAAAATCTATAAAAAAAAGAAAAGAATCCTATTAAAGGAAACAGAGAAACAAGAGAATCATCACAAGGGAAACCATGAAAGAGGCTTAGAAGTTCATTCAGAAAGATGTATTCAAAAGCTGGCACAAAATTCCCTTTCTTGGCCCAAGAGTGGATTGGGTATAATTTAAATTTCTCACCCTCATTAGATTGCTGGAGTGTTTAATCCATTTAAACTTTCGGGTAGATGTTGGCGAGAGGACTGACAGGACACAAACATTTGCCATCTTCACACAGAGTCCATCCCATTCCCTCTCCCCTCAAGACAGGGGCATGGCAAGTCCCAGGTCATGGGGTCTTTCCGGAAGTAGTTCTAGATTTCTAGGCAGCAGGGTCGGAGCAGATGAGCCGTGGGTATTACGAAGAAAGAAGGCAAAGCTCATATTGGGAGGAACTTTGCTTTTGTGTGATAAAAGATTTAGGATGTTTTTTCTAATTGTGAAAAACACAGAAACCTAAAGACTAGTTAATTTCCAGTTTATATTCGGTAAGAAGCAGTCAAGCACATCACTCCTGATGGTTCTGAGTTGAAAGGAGGTGTTTAATTCAATCTGTAGGAGTTTAGTTCATTTATTTGTTCACATTTACTTCACATTTGAAAACAGGCCCATTTTGAGGTAGACGTCACTCTCCACAACAAGGCTCTGTTCCTGGCCCAGGTGAGGGGAAATTCAGAGCCTTGGCAGACAGACTTAAGGTTTCAAAAGACAATGTGGATTTAGTGTGAATATTACTTTCTCCTTGATTTCTCTTATTTTATTATTTTTTAATTTTTTTAAAGATTGTATTTATTAATTTGAGATAGAAAGTTAGCACGTGCAAGAGAGGGCAAAGCAGGGAGCTCAATGTGGGACTCGATCCCAGGACCTTGAGATCATGACCTGAACCAAAGGCAGACATTTAACTGACTGAACCACTCAGGCATCCCTAATTGCTCTTATCTTTTTTTTTTTTTTTTAAAGATTTTATTTATTTATTTGACAGAGAGAAACACAGCCAGAGAGGGAACACAAGCAGGGGGAGTGAGAGAGGGAGCCCGATGCGGGACTCGATCCCAGGTCTCTGGGATCATAACCTAAGCCGAAGGCAGTCGCCCAACCAACTGAGCCACCCAGGCGCCCCAATTTCCCTTATCTTAAAATAAAAATAAAAGAGAGATAATTGAAAATTTTATTACTTCAAGAAAGCATATTAATCTGTTAGGAATAAAGGCTGCCTTTGGCTTTAGTTGTTACTGTTACATACATAAACCTACAACAATATTACTTTCAGGTTTGCAAATATGGTATGAATCCTTGATTTATACAAGAAAAGAGGATTTTTCCCATCAGAGGCTGGCTGAGAATTCATCAGCCTTTGCAAAAGTGAATTTCTGTTCACAATACTTGACTTCCTTTGAGCACTAAAACCATACAATTCTTCCAAATTGAGATTCCATTCAAAAGTGTGCAGAGATCTTTTCTAGAACACATAGCCCATTCCTTTGGAGGTCTGTGCTCTTAATACACAGGATGCACCAGAAGTTCAAGTTCACTTGTGAAATTCAAATTTAAGAAATTTTTCTGTGATAGGAGTCAGCTGGCATGTGTTCCTTTCAAAAAGACTGCACACTCAAGTAACTTCTTCCCAAGGAATGTAAGATGGTGAATATCATTCACACTTCTGCTTGGGGTCTTTTGTCTTTTGTTTTGCAATATCTTTGAGACTACTTCCATTAAACTTACTTTTTGATCTGCTTAAAAGACAATACCTATTTATTATAGAATATTTAGAAAATATTAAAAAGTTTCAAAATGAGCACTAAACTTTATCTGTAATCACAGCATCACTCACACATACATATATCCAAAACACACACATATTCAATGAACTCTATTCATGCCTATATGTATAGACTATATATATGACTATATAGATCCCCTTTTCACACATATTTAATACCATGAACATTTACCCATATCATTAAATACCCTCTAAGATATGTTTTTTAACAGCCACATAATATTCCAACATGTGATTTTTTTTTTGCCAAAATTTAATCATTCCCCATTTATAACATTTAAAATTTTTCATTTTTTTCTATTATTGTAAATAAATGCTCTAGTGAACATCCTGATACACAGATATCAATTCACATCTCTAATCCACTCAATAAAAGTTATAATAAGTAGTATGAAAGGATCAAAAGAAAGAACATTCTGGAGTCTCTTTTTCATTCATTTGTATAGTCTTGCTTCATTCATTTTGAGAGATCTTAAAAATAGTTTGTGAATGCCTCCTCACACATGCTAGTGAAGATGTTCACTAGCAACAAGTAGTAACATTGAAACATTTTTACCGCTTGACTTTTGAAAAATCTATCAGGCGTTGAAATGTCCGATTCTTGGATTACTGGCATAGTTGAACAGACTTGGCAATTTTTTAAAAATATTTTATTTATTTATTTGAGAGAGAGAGGCAGTACAAATGGTGGGGTGGGTGGATGCAGAAGGCCAAACAGACTTTCAGCTAAGTGCTAACTAAGCCTGCAGCCAGATTCCTGGCTCGATCACAGGACCCTGCGGTCATGACCTGAGTTGGTGTCAGGAGTCAGCCACTTAACTGGCTGAGATACCCAGGCACCCTCTTTGCAATTTTAGTAATTATTCTTACATCTTTTTCTTTGTGAATTATTTGGCCATAACTCTTCATTTTTTTGCTATTTGACTTGTTCTTACTACAGGACACTTTCTTGTAAGGATATTAATCCTTTGTCTGCTATAATTACTGCAACTGTTTTATTCTTTTTTTATTTTTTTATTTTTTTTATCTTTTCAGTGTTCCAAGATTCATTGTTTATGCCCCACACCCAGTGCTCCATGCAATATGTGCCCTCAGTATCCACCACCAGGCTCTCCCATCCCCACATCCCCTACCCTCCAAGACCCTCAGTTTGTTTCTGAGTCTAAAGTCTCTCATGTTTGACATTAGCCTTTTAGTTTTTAAAAATATTGATGTAAACAATTCTATATCATTAGTTTCAAAAAGTCTGTCCTTTGTGATTTCTCTAATCACTTCTATGCTTAGGAAGGTTTTTCACACACCAATATCTAATAGATTTTGAGCCTGATGTTATTCCACTTTATATTTTTCTCTTGACTATATCTAAAATTTTTTATTTTAAGATGAAAAGAAATACTGAAGCTAACTTACTGAAGAAATAGTTTACTAAATGGTCTCAACAGTATTTCCTGACTATTCTTTTCTTTATTCACTGAGCTATGATATTACTTTTATCATATATTACTTATATCCTGAGATGTCTTTCTGTGTGAAGAATTATGTTATGTTGATCTGTGCCCTCATAAATCCGTCCATTTAGACAGATGATTCTGAAGGCCTCTTATGGACCAGGCCTCATTCTAGACAATGGGAATAAAGCAATAAGTCACACATACGAGAATCCCTCCCCTTGTGATATGGGGTGGGGAGGAGATGAACAAATACAAGATGGATAAGTAAAATATATATCATGCCAGGCAGTAATGAGGGCTGTGAAGAGAAAAACAAAGCAGAGAAAAGGGGCAGGACGTTCGCGTGTGACGGAAGAGAGCACTTGGTAGCTTGCTGTCACACATTAGTCATAACTGCCTCCTGACAGGACATTAAACAATCTCGTAGCAGGAAAGACTCATGTCTTGGGTAGTATCAGAGAATGCTCTAGTGGTGAGGGCAGTGGCCAGATTAGTTCTACAGTAAAATAGGATTGATTTGCGCATTAACATACTATTTTATTCTTATTTGACGTTATGGGCAGGTAGAATCTTTTCCGCTAGGACTCACTATGCTCACTTCAGTTGATGACGAAGCCACTTCTCTGGGACAGTGCCCTATCAACAGCCCTTGACCAACTAAAAAATGCTGCTTGGTTTATGAATAGCAGTTCCCAGGTGATCGGACAGCATCTTATTTGGAAGGCTGCCATTCTGATCAATAAAGGCAAAAATAAGCTCAGACGGGTGACTTGCATAATGTATTCTCCGTGTTTGAGTTTTTAATCAACTCATGGGCAATGGTCAATGGCCTGTCCACATGGTTAGCAGAAGGGCAGTGGAACACTGACCTCTTAAAGGATGCCTATGTGAGGAACAGCTCTATGGAGCTCACTATGGGAAATAAAGACTGAATTAAAGTAAGACATGTTAGCTCCTTAGAAGCACTGCCTTCCAGGGCCAAAAGTAATTTGAGCTGGTGAGTGGATGCCCCGTTGTGCTCATTTGAGTGGCCACTTGGTTCCATGAAGTGAGTGGTCATTGAAGGGCTATAGCAATGCAGGGATGAGATGATGTAATGGAGTGAATATTTGTGGCCTCCTACAATTCATATGTTGAAATCTTAACCCCCAGTGTAATCAGTTTAAGAGGTGGAACCTTTGGGGGGTGATTAGTTCATAAGCGTAGAATAGTCATATGGGATTAGTGCCCTCATAAGAAAGCCTTCAAAGGTGCTCTCATCTCTTTCTGCCATATGAGGACACTTGAGAAGCTGGGCAGTCTGCAGCTTGGACAAGGTCCTTCCCAAGCATGCTGATCTGGGACTTCCAGCCTCCAGAACTAAGAACAACAAATTTCTGATGTATAGAAACCAACCTCTCAGTCCATGGTACTCTGTTACAGCAGCCTGAACTAAGATAGTTGAATCTAGACATGTTCCTCTTGTACTCTCTGAGTCACAAAATAAGAACTGTCCTGTCATGGGGCTCCTGGGTAGCTCAGTTGGTTAAGCGACTGCCTTCAGCTCAGGTCATGATCCCGGAGACCTGGGATCGAGTGCCACATCGGGCTCCCTGCTCAGCAGGAAGCCTGCTTCTCCCTCTCTCACTCCCCCTGCTTGTGTTCCCTCTCTGGCTGTGTTTCTTTCTGTCAAATAAATAAATAAAATCTTAAAAACAAACGAACAAACAAAAAACCAAAAAAACCTGTCCCATCTGCCAACAAGAGTCAGGGGCTGCAAATGGCCTGGGGTAGATTTCCAGGGGGAAGGTGCTGCCTAGAGCTGCTAGATTAATAGCAGTTACAAATGAGTTCTGATAGAACCAGATACGTACTCTGGACTGGGGTTTGCAGGTGTGGTGGTCGATGCAGGGGCTCAGAGTACCATGAAAGGACTGGACCTGAAGATGCTGCACCAACCAAGAACAATGAGTCACCTTTCCTCTGCCCAAAGAATTCAGTTTCATCCTCTTTTCCTGGAAAAGAACAAAAATAAGTGTGTGTGGTTTCTGTCCATTTTATTCAGCTGGGAAGAGCAGTGGAGGAAAATTCTGGAAAGAAAAGACAGTGTATTTCATCTGAGGCTCTTGTCAAGATACTTACGGACACGGGGCACGAGGACTCCAAGTTCCCCCGTGAGTCCTCCTATCGCCGTGGCTGCCATTGTCGCCACCAGTCATTCTGGGGCCCCCCTGTCCCTAAACGAATTGCGTCCAAAATGCAGTGTTTGCAAGACTGCAAAGGAGCTGAAGATATCCTTGGTTCTTCCTGTAGTCTTTGAGCCTGAGAAGTTGCTAGTGGAGCTGGAGCAGAGACTTCCAAGGCCTCACATGAGGCTCAGAAGGAATGCCAAGGTCTCTACCTTCAGTTCCTGGAAAGATCTAGATTGCTGCTACTATATTTGACCTGCCTTAGTGGGAGAAGTTTAAAAATTCAAAAGCCTTGGAACTGCTCATTATTTGGATTTGTTTTTCTAAATATTGGCACACTGACCTATGTAGTGTAAACTCACATTGTCTCATAGAGACTCCCCGCTTGCAACTGTGACCTCCACGTGATCCTGACTTACTCTGTCTTCACCCTGATACCAGATGGCCCTGTGCAGATGGCTGTTCCAGCTCTGGCCCTTTTGCTCAGTTACTCCTCAAGGGAAGATCTTCTCACTGTCCTATTGTGGGGAGGAACTGTTTACATTGGAAGCATTTCCCCTGACCATTAATGATATTCTGTTTTGTTTTGAAAAGTGGAGATGTTGGAGAAGAAGATGCCCACAATATGAAATACAAAATACATTACAGCTGTAGTGTAAAAAAACCCCAAATCCCCAGGAAGAGCACTTGGGTTATTGGGCCGCTAAGAACAATTTCTGCCACCACATTATTGCTTCAGCAATAGAGTGGGGATGGCGAGGGGACTAGAAACTGTCTTTAGTCAGCTAACAGTGACCTGCCTGCAGAAAACCCAGTGCTTTATCAGAATTTGATTAGGGGTAATAAAGTATTATTAATTAGTCCATTTAAAATATTTATAACCACAATACTTGCAATAAATATGTGGGTTAATTAATTAATGACAACTGAAAAAAATTGTCAAAAGTTTGCTAAATTACATTCCACATAGTTGTTTAAGCTCATAGTAAATGGTACGAATTGTAACTGTCCATAAAACACTGCATTATCCTTTTATGTCTAATTATCATTAAGGACAACCACAAAGACAAATGTTATTTTTTAAAAAAGATTTTATTTATTTATTTGACAGAGAGAGAGATCACAAAAAGGCAGAGAGGCAGGCAGGGAAAGAGAGGAAAGCAAGCTCCCTGCTGAGCAGAGAGCCCAATAAGTGGGACTCGATCTCAGGACCCTGAGATCATGACCCAAGCCGAAGGCAGAGGCTTAACCCTCTGAGCCACCCAGGCGCCCAAGACAAATGCTATTTAAAATGTTTTTTGATTTGTAAGTTTAATTCGGTCTCCACATCTAAGACATTGCTCTTACACAGGAAACATTAATTAAAAACAGTTATAATCAATACAACTTATGATGAGTAAAGCAAAGCAATTTTTTGATCTTTAAATAATTCATGACATTTCTCTGTTTTCTATGCATGGAAAATCGGTCAGTATGGGGGTGTCTGGGGGGTGCAGCCCATTGAAAATCCGGCTGTTGGTTCTGGTTCAAGCCAAATCCCAGGTCTTTGAGACCAGGGATCCAGATCCATGTCAGGTCTGTGCTTAATGTGCAGTTTGTTTGAGATTCTCTCCTTCTCACTCTGTTCCTCCCCATGCACTCACGCTCACGTGCTTGCTCTCGCCCTCTCAAATAAATAAAATTCTTTTAAAAAAGAAAGAAAGAAAAGTTGGTCAATATGTTGTCGCTGAATGTGCGGATGCCCTAGAATAGTTGCAGGTGATGGACAACAAAACAGATCCGGCAGCTCTGAGGGGAAGCGACACCAAAGCCGTTAAACTAGCAGTTTGCCACACTGATCACTTTTCTTGGAAGCATTCATTTTCCTGCCTTCAGCGATAAGTCTCTTGTCCTTTCTTTCAAATTCTTTAGTTGTTCCAGAATGCTTGCTTTTTAGTTTCTAAATGAGGTCTCTGAGGAACAGAGTGAGAAGGAGAGAATCTCAAATTTCTAGATGAGGTCTTAGACCTCATCTCTTCTCATTCTTAACTGTACTGTTTTCGTCCAAATACAAGGCAAGTTGCATAGGCAATTTTAAAATTTCCTAGTAGCCATATCAAAAAGAAGAAAAGATTCAGGTGAAATTAAATTTCTGTAATATATTTTTGTAACCAATATATCCAAGATATTATCAGTTCAATATTTAATCAATCTAAAAGTTACCAAGGTATTTTACGTTCTTTCTTTCATATTAAATCTTCACACTCCAGTATATATTTTACACTTAGAGCACATCTCATTTAGACTATTCTTATTTCAAGAGCTCCATAGCCACATAGGGTTCATGACCACCGTAGTGCGCAGTAAGGGTCTGTAACAGCATTCTGGTGATCTCATCTGTTACTATAAACTCCCAAATCTTTGTCTTAAGCATAGACATTTCTTTTGAGCTCCAAACTCACACATAGGATGGCCAAACAAACATGCCATACAAACACCTAGAATTTTTTTTTAAAGATTTTATTTATTTGACATAGAGAACACAGTGAGAGAGGGAACACAAGCAGGGGGAGTGAGAGAGGGAGAAGCGGGCTTCCCACCAAGCAGGCAGCCCAATGCGAGGCTCGATCCCAGGACTCCGGGAGTATGACCTGAGCTGAAGGCAGAGGCTTAACCACTGAGCCACTCAGGCACTCCTAGAATTTTTTTTTAAAGTTATATAAATATGGTATCATTTGTGCTGTTCAGTGGTATTTTAGTTTCCCTCTTCTGGCATGTTGTAGGATTGTACTTTCCCTTCCCTTTGAGGTTAGGTATACACCTGTGACTTTCTTCTCCTCAAGAAAGTCAAGAGGGAAATAGCCTGTCTTACAGTTACTGTAATAGAGGGGGCAGGTGAAATCTCACATAATTCAGTTTTCATATGATTTTCACAATCTTTAAGCCAGTCGTTGTCTGGTCCTACTTAGCTCTATCCCTGCCTTACTGAGCTTTCTTCTAGCTGCCCTGGAGCTATAACCCTGAAAACTATGTTTCCCAGATTCTCCTGCCACTTGGTTAATACTTTTTAGTTCCAGCAAAAGAAAGTGCTGGTAGAAGATTGGAAGGTAGGAGAAAAGAAGTTGTTTCACTCCTGGCTTGAGTATAATAGTGTGTGGCTTCAGGAAACTTCATGATGTACTTCAGGAAGAAAAGGGAGGAGCCCAGGATGAAAGTCAGAAATAACAAGAGACAAGAACATGGTAAACAAGCGGATAAATATGTCTTTTTAAATTTATTTTTTAAATAGATTTTTAAAATTTATTCATTAGAGAGAGCAAGAGAGCAAGAGCATGAGCAGGGAGGAGGTTCAGAGGAAGAGGAAGTAGCAGACTCCATCCCAGGACCCCAGGGTCATGACCTGAGCCGCACTCAGATGCTTAACCAGCTGCGCCACCAGGCCGCCCCAACAAGTGGACAAATATTAACTCTAAGACAATAATAATGTCTGATTTGTTTTGTAAGGTAAAACCGAAATACTTAGGAGCAATAGTTAGACGTGGGAAGTAGGCTAATAGACCTTAAAGCATTAGAAATTCTTCGTATGGCTTGGAGAAAGTTAAAGAAAAGACACTGTTTATTTTTAGAGTTAGGGCACATGTTAAAATTTCAAGGGTAACCATTAGCAAAGGAGAAAGGAGTTTCGGATTTCCAACCAGGGGTCAGGGGAAAAAGTGGAGTGAGAAAAATAACAATAAAATCCATTTTTTAAAAAGCAGAGTGGGAAAATCCTGCTAAGTGAGATAAATGAAAGAAAGACAAGTGTTATCATACCACTTAAATGTGGAAGCTAAAACAGCCAAACTCTTAAAAACAGAGAGTAAAATAGCATTTACCAGGGGATAAACTATGTGGAGGAGGGTGAGACAGAAATTTAGGGGTACAAACTTGCAACAAGTTACAAATAAGCCCTAGAGATCTAATGCACAGTATAATGAATATAGACAATAATATGCTCCTGTATTCATCAAACTTGCTAAGAGAATATAATTTAATTATTCCAACCATGAAAAAGAAAAGATAATTAAATAATGTGATAAAAGTGCTATCATGGCAATCATATTACAACATATAAACTTATCAAATACATTGTATACCTTAAATTTACATAATGATATGTCAAAAATATTTAATAAATTTAAAAAAGAAAAAAGTAGACAGGGCAGATGTCAAAGTCAAAAGAAAAGGAAGTAAACAGAAAATCAGAAGAAATCAAAAACACAGAGGAAAATGGGAGAAATGAAAGTAACTGTATCAATAAATACAATTAATGCACATAGACCAAATTCTGCTACTAAAAAGCAAAAATTGTCAGACTGGATAAAAATGACCTAACTATAGACTATGTATAAGAGATACCGTTTAAACAAAAGGCAAAATTGGACACAAATAGATATACCTGGAAAATACTAACAAAAAACCTGGGGTTGCCTTTTAATCATACAGAATAGACTTTAGGGCAAAAGATCTATAACAATAAAGAGAGTTACTAATAATGATAAATGCTTACATTCACCAGGAAAACTAACAGTTCTAAACATAAATACACTTATTAACATAGATTCAACATCCAAAAAGTAAAAAACAAAAATTCACATATAGAGATTAGCACACCTCTTTCAGTAATGATAGATTAGGCAATCTAAAATTTAGTAACTATATAGAATATTTGAGCATATAATTAGCAAACTTGAACAAATGAACATATATAAAACCTCACATGCAATATTTAGAGAGTCTACCTGCTAAAATTGCTCATGAATAGGCCACTAAGTTTCCATAAATTTAAAGAATTGATCTTGTATAGCTCTTACTTGAGAAACACAATGCAATTAACCTAAAACTTCCGGGAAAAAATGTAATTGGAGAAAATCCAAACATGTAAGAATTTAGAACTCATGCTCTTCTAAAGGAGTTTCAAAAGAAATCAAACATATATGGAAGAAACATTTAGAGATTATCGTGTCTATAAACATTGCACCAAACCTCCTTTCCTGTTCAAATAATACCACTTACTATGCAGCATAAATCATTATACGGCTCTTTAACTTTGGACCCCTTTCAATAGACTCTGATTATCTCATTAAAATCTTGGCCTGGAGGCTCATGGACCATATGTGTGTGCATGCTCATACAGCTCTGTGTGTGTGTGTGTATGTGTGTGTACACATGTGTGCATGTGTGTGAGGCCTATTGTAATAGAATGAAAATTTTATACATATATGAAAAGAATCCTGTTAGTGTCTTAAACTAGTATCAAGATTTGTAGAAGAGAGCTTAAAGATCATTTGGTTTTATTTTATTTCCTCTAAGTTTCAAGTGTAGCTATTTCCGGTATGTGAAATCCATTCCCCTGTTTCTGGCAAAGCTCTTCTGGCTCACAAACATCTAGTGTGTCCATACCAATGAAGACTATAATTTGACTTATGTGAGTGGTGTAAATGAATAAAATATTAAAACAGATCTGTCAAGGAGCAGTTTGAAATGGTGAAGGATCTTTATGGAACCAAAAAGAATACCCTCAAAGCAAGAGCGGTCCTTCATAGAACTGGTCAGCAGTGACTTCCCCACACACGCACCAAAGGAGTTCACTCGGGCACAAATCCGGGAAGCTGACTTCCCCACAGACACACGGTATCCACTAGCCGAAGGGCTTGCACAATGCATTTATGCCCTCATTTCATATTGAAAAGCACATACATCTGGCATGTCATGCTTGGCTGGTGCCAGCTTGTGGCATATGAACAGCCGAGGAATAAATTTAAGGACATTATTAACCAAGACCTAAATATGCTGCTCTATTTCACTGGCTTAAAATAACAGCTCCCATTTTTCTAAAATGTAGCTATCTTAATATTCTATTATGTGCATTTCAATATTGCAATGACTAAATGGAGAAATAAGTCAAATTTCATGAATAATGTGAAATTTGTAGCCAAATAACTCACAAACCAATTCTTTGTAATAGGTGTGTATCTGTTTTCCAGCAAACTGAAAAGATGAATTCAGAAATTCTAAATGGATAATTTAAAAGACATGTAAGGACATTTGAATTTGAGAGAGAGAGATTTTTGAGCAGTGGTTTCATGATGCAAAATAAAAACCTTCTAATGAATATTTGAGGTTCTCTGTGAGCATATACCATCCTACCTGCTAGGGGATATAAAGAGACACAAAATATGATGTGTGCTTCCAAAGACCATACAATCCAGAAAAAGAAATTATAAATGCAGTGAAGACTTGCACCAGGCTTAAATCAGCAAGAATGAAGAGAAGACAATGGATGCAAGAAATACTTTATAAGCAGAATTCGAAAGACTTGGGGACTTATTAGATGTGGGAGAAGGTAAGTGTAATAAACAGATTATGCATGACAGGTGACATCATGACAACAGGATGAGGACCAAGGAGGATCAAGTTTGGGTGGAAGGCATGATGTTTGTGCTTTGGTGCTTAAATAGCTTAGGTCCTTCTACCACAAGTAAAATATCTGGGATTGTGGGGGTAAAGGAGGGCTTTGCTTTAAAATAGATTTTATTTACTTATTTGACAGAAGCACAGCTAGAGAGGGAACACAAGCAAGGGGAGTGAGAGAGGGAGAAGCAGGCTTCCTGCTGAGCAGGGAACCCAATGTGGGGCTCCATCCTGGGACTCCAGGATTACGACCTGAGCCAAAGACAGACAATTAATGACAGAGCTACCCAGGTGCCCCTAAAGGAGGGCTTTTTAACAATGGCTTATTAGAGCAAAGATTGGGAATAAGAGTGACTGTTTTTAACTCTTCAGTAGCCCAGCTGGTGAGAAAAAGAAGAAGGTGCCTCCACCATGTCTCGGCCCTGGTAAGCCCAGAGCAGGGGAACATATTAGTTACTGTGCCTCCAAAAAGGGAGCCATTTGATTCTGAACATGGATTTATATTGTCTCTGATTATGTTGTTCATAATAATATGTGCATATCACACTACATATCTGATCAACAACTTTGGAGTTGAAAGTTTCTACTTTTCTTCACCTCCAGAATTTTTTTTTTTTAAATCTGAGATTTGCCATGGAAAAAAAAAATTAGTTTGGGTATACAGCAGTCATGAAATGGTTGAAGGTGTAATTTTAAACAAATGAAGAAGCAAATGGTTCAAATGATCAAATCCTACTGACTTGCTAAGCACTATGCATAGAATTATATGATCAAAAAGGTGGACTTTGTCTTTGACTAAAAACTATACTTTGATTTGTTGTAAAATGGCCATGTCAGTTACCAGCTACCGATTACTAAGAATTGAAGATTATATCTGATGAAATTTATCTTCAAAAAGCTTAGTCTAGAATCAAGGGCATGAGGACTTATAAACATTTATTGATAAATGAGAAATAGTTCGATAAGTCATTATTAAATGATTTCCATCGCAAACTCGGGTTTGGATAGATGTGGTAAGTCATCAGGGCAATAGGTTCTACTCACTTATTCTAAGTCACAACTTTGTCCACTTAGACATTATGACCGATAGTCTGAAATACAGAGGGCAAATGGAAGAAAGAGAAAGTCTGGACCTCTAGGTCACTATTCAGGTTCATCATTTTAGTTTCTGATTTCACAGCTCTCATCCTTTTACATATGTCCTGAATTTCAAAGTGTCAAGAGGGGGATCAGGTGTTCCAAAACCCTTCACGAATGGATTCATCTCCATTCATAGATTGAGCTAGTGCCAACGACTGGTGGATTTCCATGTAGATCTGAAGTCATGTGAGATTTGTCTTGCTTCGCTGGCCACCACCGAACAATAGAAGAATACCCAAAACGCGAAGCCTCTCAAGCTTGAGACTAAAGCCAGATTGCTCTGTTGACCATTACCCCGTCCGCACACATGTGGAGATGAGTTTGGTCCAGAGTTTACACACTAGCTGATTAAAGAAGAGACATTTTTAAAAAATGGTGTGATGTATCACCAGGTTCCTGAGTTAGCCTTTTGAGGAATTTTGTGTATGTCCATATTCTGAAATCAAAGAGCTTAATGTGAGCAAATTATAATCTAAATGACAAGTAAATGTATTCGGTTATGAATTCATCCATAATGATGCCATTTTCAGCTTGTCGATTCCATGAAATGTATACTGGTGTTTTGAAAAAAGAAATCCTTTCGTGGGCCTGCACCTCATCAGAAAACACAAAAGTATTTTTGAAAAATACACTTTCAAATACTGGGCCCCAGTTAACCTTCTGTTCACTCTAAATCAAACTGGTGAACTGCCCAAATGAAACAGTCAGTCCTGCTCATGCACTTAGCTCAGGAAAGAGGCTCAATGGTTGGCTTCACATCATGTTCTAATGTTTGAGCTAACCCCATATCGGATTGTATTACCTCTCAAAGCCAGTAATGTAGACAGAAGAATTTAAAGGAAACTAAAGAAACTGAATCGGTAATAAGAAACTGGGTAAAGATTTGGTCAGGAAAAGCCACTTCCTCTAAGATAGAGAGGCACCATGTGTGGTCTATTCAAGAATCATGTGGTCCATTCAGGAATCATGTGGGTACCACTTCTTAAACATTGTGTCTGCCTCCCACTCTCACCCTGAGTGGGGGTAGAATTTTGTTACCCATTAATTTTAAATGCTTCTTGGAGAGCTACTGTACAGAAGTGCCTCGAATTTTTCCAAATTCTTTTTGTGAATAGTCCACAAATAAATCCATGGCCCTGGAGTGGAAAAATCTGTCTCCAAGAGATTCTCAATAGCATTGCTTAGAATGGAGACTTAGAGTGTGGATATCCATATAATTTTTTTTCTGGAAGAATGTATGCAGACCAGTAGAAGGAGAATTAGTATGAGCAATTGTAAATGGGGTAGCAACAGTAGCAGTAATATTGAGCCTCTGCTGAGTGCTTATTCTGGACGGGCATTGTTGGAAACATTTTACTTATTATTTTAATTGATCTCACAGCAAACCTGCGAAGTGTGAACTGTTTTTACCACCATTTTACTGAGGAGCAAAGAGCTTAAGTCACATATACAGGGCCATCTGGTGTGGAGAGCATAATGCTCTCTCTCTCACCATTATCAACCTGTAATACTGTTATTCTCTGGGATGTCTTACAAATACACTGCTTACTTACCCTTAGCATTACAACTCCATTGGTCTTTAATCATAACATCCTACATCTCATCTGTACTTTTCATTGGATACTCTACTGTTCAACGTTTATGGGCTATAAGCAAATCTCTTCCAACAGTCATATTTCTGAAGTCATCTGTCATTGCATACTTTCCAGTTAAACATTTGGTCTTGTGTTGAGTCTTGTGTTTAATAGTAAAAGCAATTAAACAATGGAAATATTGACCTTAAAACAAAAACTGTGCAGGGCGCCTGGGTTGCTCAGTCGATTAAGCATCTGACCCTGGATTTTGACTCAGGTCAAGATCTAAAGGTTGTGAGATCAAGCCCCAAGCCGGGCCATGCACTGGGCATGGAACCTGCTCAGGATTCTCTCTCTCCTTCTGTGCCCTGCCACTCCCTCCCCACCCCCGCCCCCGTTTTTGAACTTTCTCTTAAAAAAGGGGAAAAAAACACAAAAACTATAATCTGCTGTTCTTATCTCTGCTTATTCAGTTTTAAGACTAGAAATCTGTCTCTTATGACCACATTGCAACGAATGAAAGACCCATTTGTTTGCAATGCAATACATTTAATTTCCATTTCTTTTGCATATCTTAAGGACCCTCATGCCCTTCCTCCAGCATATCAAGCTCACAGGCTTCAAACAGAAATGTCAAAAGGGCACTGCCATCCCTGGCAGCCTATCTTCAGAGTCCAGAGATTAAGTTCAATTGATATCTTTGAGTCTGCTGACCTCCTACAATAGTAGTAGAGAAAGATTCAGTTTAAAGCTTAGCTTTTTCACCAGAAACTACTTGGAATTCAGTCACTTAATCTTTACTACCTCCCCCGCTCTTAAATATTGAAAAGCAATATAAATCCATTTTAAATCAGGTCAAATGTTTCTTCGGGAAATGAGAGACATTCCCCGGAGGCTATTCTTTCTTTCTAGAGTGTGGACAATGTATCACGAGAGATCCTTAGCGCTAAAATGCACCGGACACCATTACAGGATTTCCCACGTAATAAATTGTGCTAATTTGTATGCCATTAAGGGAGTGATAGGAACAAAGGCAAGAGTATTAATGGAAATAGGGCTCCAACAATTAAGGCATTTGAGGCTAGCAGCTGCTCCCATGTAGGCGGGCTGTGGATATTTACATATAGGCGGGCTCTGGAGAAATTAGACTGGCTTCTGGCCAGCAAAGGGGACCCAGACCCATGACCCAAGTGGCTAGGCTTAGTCATACTGTTCCTTTGAGTGTCAGCCTGGGTTGGAAGAGAGCAGCAAAGGATCAGACTGAGTTCTGGGACCCACAGTCTGAATCCGACCCTCTCTCTCCCCCCCATCCAAAGCTCCACGTCCAAAGAAGCCCTAGAGTTACACTGGCGTTGGGTCGCTTTTCTGCCCTGAGCCGCAAGGGATGGATCTGAGAACACCCTGAGAATAAGTGGCAGAGAAAAGTCTTTTGATTCGAGTGCACTTCCATTAAGAAATATTTGATGATGAGGAGAAAGGTAAGGGTAATAAAACCACATCATCAGCCGCAACAACAAAAACAAAAATGCACCATATTGTTTTGCATCATTCTTCAGTTTTACCCCATGAGAAAGAAAATTCTATTCCGTAAGTTATTAATATGAACTTAATGAAGAGAGTCCACACAGTTACCTTAACAACTATCTGGGATAAGTTAAAAAAAATGAATAAATCATGCTTTACATTTATTAATTCCATCATCTCTAACAGATCGCGTCCAAGATACTCTATACTGGGGTTTCTCAGATCTTACACATCTCAGTCATTTTGTCCTTTCCCACCCCTCATGCGTGCATGATCTGGTCTCACCCTTATAGCAGCTTGGTAGGTCAGACACCAGGAGATGACTTGCATTCCTCTGTTTCAGATCCGGAGATGGAGACAAGGAGAGTTTTGGTGACTTGCTCAAGGTCAGGCGGAAGGTATTGAGGTTTTGGTTCTCCTAAAACCAAGACAAACACCCACTTGGACTCAACAAACTGTTCTAGCATTTTTAACACAGATTATGCAATTTCAAGGCTATAATCCCAGGATAAGAAAAAGTCACTGAGAAAGTCTAAATATCGATAATTATGGTTTGTTGAACCTGCAGCACTCTGATCTTCTAAATTAATTCAAATCTTTCTGAACTTGACAAAGGCACAAACTACGCTACTTGAATTTCCCTTCCTGGGCTTCTGTCTGTGTTCCCTGGGCTCGGACTGTGGGCACAGGCTTCAGATCTTGTCACAGAGACCCGGTGACTCCCATGCTCTTATTCCGATTCTACCCAGGCTTTTCTGATAACAGTCTTCAAAATCCTTATTCTGAGCCTTCAACTAGGTTTTGTCTTTCTTCTTTATCAATGATTAATGATCCACATGAATTTGCCTTTGGCTTTCTTACTTTTTTGGTTCTTCATATTTTATAATGCACATTGCCTTGAGTAATCCAGGCTTATCCAAGGAAAAATTATCGGCCATTCATCTCCCGGCCAACTATAAATCTTCATCATTCCAGCTGCCTTTGTGTTTACCCCAAATGCACTTTCTGCTCTCTTTCTAACAAATATTCTTCACCTCATTTCATCCCCACTTCGACCTTTGGTTTTATTGGTCAAATCTTAGTTTAGCGACTATCGTTTATCTCAGCTTTCTTGGGCATATGTTCAGGAACCAAAGCAACACAGATTAAAAAAAATTTGTTTTGGTCAGAGAACCATTACTATTTTTAGCATACAACTAAGCATATGCATGCATATCTTATTTCTTCAGAACACTTTCTGTCAGAGATGCTAGTGGCATGAAAGCTTGAGTACTATTTCAAGAGTGGTAACAATTTAGCAGTATGAATTCTTAACCAGAAAACTGAGAGACCTCTCCAATGGATTAAACGTGTGGTTTAATTTTGGGCCCAGTAACTGTGCTGAAGGAAACTAAATGTTGGTTAACTGAACATAATAAAAAAAATATAAACAAGTAGATAAATTAAAATATAAATCCACAAAGCAGCAGCTGAGTGGAAAAACTATCGCTCCTGACCTCTTCTACCATAACAGTGGGATTGTTGCAGATTCCAAGAAGTCTATCCCTTTGCTTGTTGAACAGAGCTGAGCCCACCAGGCTTCCTGCATCTCCCTCCTGTTGATTTATGTTGGTCTGAAAAAAAAAAATTTTGTGGTCTGACCTCCTTGCTTCAAAGTCAGTGCCACTCTGTGCATGGCCCCTTCTGAGGTAAGATCAGAAATTGCATGTAAGCATTTAGAAACTCTAAAGCAATTTTATGTCTATTCGTCCAGTAGCAAAAAAAAAAAAGTTATTCTAATTCTAATCATATCTTTTTAATGTTTAAAATTCTTTTTCTGGTAATTCATGCTCTATTCTATTTTATTAAAGCATTCACCTGTGATGGATTGGAATTTTGTTATTAATGATCTTTCTGATGTTTTGAGAAACACAATTTTGACAGGTCATAGATAGGGCCCCCATTTGCCCATCAAATTATTAAATTTGATATAGAACGGTAACAGCCATGCAGGTAAGCATATGTAGAGACCTGCCCTCTCCTATGCTTGCGTACAATCCCATATGTACTCACAGGGTGTTTACAAATGTGCAATGTCAAAGAAGAAAGTGACTTTTTTTAGTAATTAAAAATGGTCCTATCTGGGGAGGCTGAGTGGCTCAGTTGGTAAAGCCTCTGCCTTTGGCTCAGGATGAAGCCCTGGGTGGCAGGCTTTGTGCTCAGCAGGGAGTCTGTTTATCCCTCTGCCCCTTCCCTTGCTCATCACGTTCTCTCTCTCCCTAATATTCTTTTTTTCCCATCTTTTTATTTCATTTTTAATTTTTATAAAAGATTTTATTTATTTATTTGACAGAGAGAAACACACCTAGAGAGGGAACACAAGCAGGGGGAGTGAGAGAGGGAGAAGCAGGCTTCCCGCAGAGCAGGGAGCCCGATACAAGGCTCAATTCTGGGACTCCGGAATCATGACCTGAGCTGAAGGCACTTAATGACTGAGCCACCCAAGTGCTCCTTAATTTCTTTTTTTGTTTTCATATTTTTATTATGTTATGCTAGTCACCATAGAGTACATCATTAGTTTTTGATGTAGTGTTCCATGACTCATTGTTTACATATAACATCCAGTGCTCCATGCAATCCGTGCCCTCCTTAACACCCATCGCTGGACCCACCCATCCCCTCATTAAACATAGAGCTCCCCTATGACCCAGCAATTACACTACTGGGTATTTACCCCAAAGATGCAGATGCAATGTATAGAAGGGCCATATGCACCCCAATATTCACAGCAGCAATGTCCACAATAGCCAATCTGTGGCAGGACCCAAAATGCCCTTCAATAGACAAATGGCTAAAGTTGATGTGGTCCATAAACACAATGGAATATTACTCAGCCATCACAAAGGATGAACACTTAACTTGCATCAACATGGATGGAAATGGAGGAGAGTACCTTAAAAAATATTCTTTAAAAATACCTATTTAAAAATTAAATACATAAATAAAAATGTTCCTGTCTGGAAAACACAGTTCATGCAGGGCTCAAGGGGGTAGGTGGGGAAAAGAGACAGCAAGGATGATGGTTGGCTACACCAGGCTAATAATTTCAGTGGGTATGGAGACACATTGTGGAGATAAACAGGACCTGGTTATTGATAAATGATGGGGATGAAGGAAAAGGAGAAAAGTCAAAGGGAGACTTCCAGAGTCTTCCATGAGCATGGGTTGCCCTAGTGAGGCATATTCAACCATGGTACAGTGTGGTTTTCATTGTATTGTTTTGTTTCATTGTATTGCTTCATTGTATTGCTTCATTGTATTGTTTCATTGTATTGTTGACATCTGTCCAGCCAGCCAAGAAGTGTGGAGCTTTGTCTTCTGCAGTATGCATAGGAAAACCACTTTTTTCCATTTCCCAAATAAGAAATTGCATCGTAAGACCCACCATGCTTTTTCAAAACTTACAGAGTAATGCTCCTTCCGTGGTTTGGGTGCCATCTCTCTGCCTGACCAAGAATGGCTAGTGGAAAGGAAAGTAAGTTCTGGAAGCATGGAGGCAAGGCAGACCCGGGTTCAAGCCCTAGATTCCTTTCAGATAACAGTACAATGAGCCAACTCACTTCCACTGCCCGAGTTTTTGTTTCTTTCTCTTAACATGAGGATAAATACGTCATACTTAGTCTGCATCTGTATGGGCCAAATACTGCATCACAAGGAGCATTGATTAGTGAATAGACCCGGTGGATGGCTGGGTAGTCTAGAGGAATAATAATAAAAATAAACAAGTAACCTAACAATTATACAATTACAGATATGGCAAATGCTACAAAGGAAAGAGCAGGATGCTGGGAGAGAGAATAACTGAGTTGGGGGGGGGGTGAGGCAGGGGAGCCTGTCGAAAGGGCGGGGCATAGACCCACACAGACGTGCCAGAGAAAGTCTCACTGCAATGGTGACTCTTCTTTTTTTTATTTTTAAGATTTTATATATTTATTTGAGAGAATGAATGAGAATCAATGGGGAGAGGGATAGAGAGAGAAGGAGAGGGATAGAGGAAGAAGGAGAAGAACAGAGGGAGAGGAAGAAGCAAACTCCCTGCTCAGCAGGGCCTCTTGGTTTATGAGCTGAGCCTCAGGAGACTTTTAACCGACTAAGCCATCCAGGCGCCCTTGGAAGTGACATGTAAAATGAGGCGTGAAGGATAAGAAACTGTCAATGTTCCAACAACTGAGAGGAACAGTGTTCCTCAAAGAAGGATCAGCAGGTACGAAGACTGAGGGAAATGAGCCACATGTTTAAACTGAAGGAGGCTGTGTTGCTAGAGGCAAGGGAGAGAGTAGCATGAGATAAAGATAAAAAAGAACAGGAAAGTTAGACATCATTTCTCCAGTTTTGACAACCACCCAGAAGGTATCATACACTTGAGAAAAGTAAGGCTGAGACATTACACAATTTGACTGAAGACCTGGAGCCACTTGGTGGTCTGAGGGCTGGACCCGGGGCTGGGAGACTCTGATGTCCTTCCTGATGCTCGTGCCCGGCTGCCTCACAGGCACCGACCCTACACAGTCTGTACCGTGGGAGGGATTCTTGTCATAATGGACAAGATCAGATGCTCAAGGTGCTGACTTCCCAAAGGAATGTGTCCTTTGAGTTTATGCAAAGATGCACACAAAGAGCCCTACTCTTGGTGTTGAGAGCTTATCTAATGGGAAGCAGAAATGAGGCCAGTGGTTCACAAAGAACATCTGGCACAAGAGAAAGAAGAAGTAATACAGTACCCTTGGGAAATGCAGAGTGAGCTGACTGCCAAGGTATAGCTTTATGTGGAAGGACTAGTATTTCTCACTTGAGAACGCTCCACCATGAGATACGACTGACTTCATTTACCTGGTGGACACAAAACCCCCACATCGATTATTTAGCATAATATAAATTAAATATAAATTATTGTTACATTGACTCCCAACTTTATAAAATATTCAATTTAGTCTACAACTGAGGATGTGTCCTGATTGTCTTTCCTTGTCTCGCAACACACAGACTCTGAGGGAAGGGATGTCTGGGATCCAGGGTGCTCCCAGTGAGACAGAGTTGGTGGGCACTGAAGGATGACACGTTGGGTTTGGACAGCAGGAACACAGCAGATTTGAATCTGATTTCGTTTGGTTCCTTGGAGGGAGCTCTTCCTGGTTTAGTAACCTTGGGAAATTCGTTGTGAGACCTATAACAAAAAGAAACATACATACACATGCTGAAACTCAATAATCTCCCCAGAAAGGAGGTAGGGGAATGGCATGCAAAAACAGTAAGAAAAAATACAATGAGTGATGTCATCATGGTTAGTGTCTTGATTTATAATACTGATTCCTTGCATGTGCAAATTAAGTCCAAATGGGACACGGAAAACCAGTCTTTCCCCAGAGCCTTACACTATGACATCTTGATAAAGGGCGAACCGCCCCCAGGAAGGAGAAATGCGTGCCATTGAAATACATTTCCAAACTTCTCAAGAAATACTCTCTTATTAAGGAGAATTTGTTTCTCAAACAGAAAATCAAATATGCATTTGCAGGAACTCATTTTCTTTTCCTCTAATGACAGGTAACCGTTCTGCCTTCTTTTCCACAGGTTTCCATGATGCCAGTTTTGTGCATTGCTGCTTTAGCTCGCCAAAATAGAGACTTGTTACTCTTAATAAAAGGCCCATTATAAGACATTACATATGCAATGATTTACATTTCTCCTAATAGACTAAAAATTTATATGAAGAAAGCCTTTAAAAAAATCCTCTGTATGACTCATCCTCTATGGTTCGATGGGCCCTTATTTCTATATTGAGGTAACTAACTTCTTGGGCATCTGTTCTTAAAGGGACTGTTTCTCGTGATAGCAGTAAAGGAATATAATAGAGGACAATTGGCCAATATCTTGTGGCCCCAAGTCCATTGTTTCCTGACGACCTGAAAAAGTCTGTTTTGATCACCCATCAGATTGACAGGGACTTTCTCCAAAGAGAGATGGCAACTGAACACATAGTTCTAAAGATTACAAGGATAACACAAAGAAGAAATGCAAGAAATTCTTTTGTAAAACAAAGTAAACAATCCAGGTGCCTCTACCTTTTTGCAAGATGCTGTTTGCTTGTCCCCAGTTCCCTGATGTCATGAGGAACACAGGACACCAGCCCAAGGAGGAGGCAGGAGTGTTGGAGGGAGGCTCGATGCCCTGGCCTTTCCAAAGGAAGATGATGGCTGGCTCTGCTCCCCACTTGTCAGGACCCCAGCCAACATCACCCGGCAGGGAAGAAGGTAGTGATCGCAAGTCACTCACTATAAGAGCTTCAAGATAAATCTGCGATTTACACTAAGATGTAAGATGAATGACGATAAGAACTTTATCATAATCTTACACCATATTATATTCACAGTCCTATCCTATTCAGTACTACAGTCATCATACTCAGGATGCGGTAAACACTAAAATACTTAATGATAGGAGAGAAGGAGGGAGGGAAGAAGTAAGGAAAGATGGTAGGGAAGAAGGAAGAAAACTCTGCAGGGTGAAATCTAGCAGGAAATGCAGGAAATTCAAATTTCCTACTATTGTGTAATCACTACCATTGCTTGAGTGACATTTGCTGATACAATGTGTACAAAGGGAAGTAAAAAGGTTAGGATATTTATCACCATTGCCACAGTTTCAGCTCAGAGCCAGGGCTTGGGAAGACTTAAACTTTAGGGGTAGTCTGCCATGAAATATGGTCTCTGCTACTCTCTGTTCGGAGAGAACAAAGGCCATAGCTCGGAGGAGGGTGTCTTAGCCAGAAAACCCCACAGTGTGTGTCTGAAGGCGTTCACAGACGAGTAAGAGATCTACAGCTTGCACATGAGGCACTGCCAACACAGCAATAAAGGGGGAATAGCCCTAAAAGAGGTTCCCATAGAAAGGGCTGCGGGCTGGGTCTTACTAAGTGATAGACAAGGTCGCCGGAAAAGGAGACCTCTGAGCCAGACCTGGAAAGATAACAGTGATTGGAGTTTAGATATTGCACCTTGTCCCTTTCAGAGGCAGGCAGATTGTCAGACAGACAGACCTCTTCTTCCTCCTGCCCAAGAGATGGCTGGAGTCATAGACAGACAGACAGAAAGTACTGGAAACTGCTTCAGAACCCCTGCCTGCTCGCCTTCTTCCATGTTCCCCAGCACAGCCAGAAATGGTCATCCAATCCCTGAATCGGAGCACAGCCTCTGTCAACAGTTTGCCCCTTTATAGCAAATAGCCCCCAGACCTCACCATCTTCTTGATTTGGGGTCGAGAGAGGACATCAATGGCTGGGATGGGAAGAGGCCAACTCATCAGTGTCTTGGCCAGTATCTTATGAGATCAAATCTGTCATTTCTTAATGACCTGAAAAGTTCTCTGTTTTAATCACACACCAGATTAACGGGGACTTTCTCCAAACAGGGGTGGAAATTTGATACATAGTGCTAAGGGTCACTAGGGTAATAAAAACAGGAAAGACAAGACTGCTTTGTAAAATGAAGTAAGTCAATTGGTCACCATTAAAGATCTGATAAGTTCTGGGATCTTCGTGACCCTTTGGATGCCACACCATCTTAATGGAAAAATATGTCACATTTGTGTTCTATCAGGCTCCTAAGATTTTAAACCTCAAGCACATCGTGTAGGGAAGCAATAAATGGGGGAATGGAAAGTGGGTTTTGCTTCTGGAGAAGGATGATGCGATGAGTCACTATTTAAATGAATCCGCTGAGCTTTGCAAAGTCTTAAAATGGACCATTTAATTGCGAATACGGAGTCCTTAACATTAGAGTGTCTGGAAGAAGATAGTCTCTGAAGTGATGGGAAGGAAACGCACCATGTGACACTGGGATGAGAGCAAGAGCTCAAGATTTGAGGAGGAAATCGGTGTATTGAATTCTGAAATAAATTGCAGCCATCAGGAGCTCTTGGCTGTGCCTGGGAATGATCTGTCAGGCAGAAAGGCTCTGTAAGTGCTTTCCTGAGAATGGTGGGTGGATTCTTTGCAGAAACTTTGAGGAAAATATCTTGACCAAAAAATGTCCTAGATGCAAAATCAATAGGAATGGAGATCATCCTAAGCCTTTTGCTTCTTTTTATCTTTTTTTTTCCCCCACTGGGAACGTTTTTCTCCACTGTCTGATGACCTTCTTCAAGTTAATTAAATACAAGTGAATTTAAGGCTGTGATTCTCAACCAGGGTGATTTTTCGCCACCCCACCCTGGTCCCAGGGGACATCTGACAGTGTCTGCAGACATTTCTGATTGTCTCAAGTGAGAAGGTGCTACAATCACTGAGAGACTAGAAGCCAACACTGCCAAACATCCTACAACGCCCAGGACTGTGCCCCCAGCAAAGAATTTAGGCCCCAAATGACAATAGTACTGAGGTTGAGAAACTGTTGTTCGAGGTCAATTGCTTTTGTGTTTTTAAAACTATCCAAGTAGGGCCCCTGGGTGGCTCAGAGGGTTAAGCCTCTGCCTTTGGCTCAGGTCATGATTTCAAGGTCCTGGGATTGAGTCCCACATTGGGCTCTCTGCTCAGTGGGGAGCCTGCTTCCCCCTCTTTCTCTGCCTGCCTCTCTGCCTATTTGCAGTCTCTTTCTATCTCTGTCAAATAAATAAATAAAATCTTCAAAAAAAATAAATAAAAATAAAAAAAATTAACTTTCCAAGTAAATCATAGTGACTTCCAAGGCCAAAAAGGAAGTTGCCAATTGTAGGTAATCCATACCTGTGTTGTCTATTTCTTGTAAATTTATGAAACATACTTCTGTTCCCCTAAACCAGGAATCATGCACAGGGCACTCCTGTCACTGTCTGTCTCGTGTAATTTCAGGAAAAGCCAGGAAATTATACTTGAATAAAATCATGATAATCTATGGTAGAGTTGGATACCACTTCCCCTGCAGAGCAACATAGCAAAACACACCATGAAGGTAAGACCCATATAGTCAGGATTATTTCAGATGATCTCGGGCATATCAGATCTCAGTGAGGTCAATGTATTTCAGGATCCCAGGAATACTAATAACTAAACAGAAATATTATCAGAGCCTCAGAGAAAAATGCTTCAAGTAACAAAAGATGCTTGGTTAGGTAAACTAAGAATACCTACCATTTTCTCAGTGGTTGTTTTTTTGTTTTGTTGTTGGTTTGTTTTTTTTTTTTGGCTTGTTTTGTTTTGTTTTACTAGTTTTTATCCTCAGTGGTAATTATCATTTATTTCATCTCATACTCATGGGAGTATGAGCCCTTATTTTAGGACTACATTGCTAGGAACTCACCTAATGATAGTGAATTCCAGTGAATCATCATGTTTTCTATCCCCCATCATTTTCTTTCCCGGGATTGAAAGGTACTAAGTAGGACCTAACTAAGGGGACCTTTGGAACAGGAATTCAAAACAGAAAAACAGGTTCATCATAGAAGATGCATGGATATTTCTGCACAGTGAAGGACTATTTTTCTCCACTATCCTCGGTCTGCTAGGTGAGAAGCCTCCCTTCCCCTGGCCCCAAATAGAAGCTGTATTGAAAGGAATTGATACGGTTACAACCCATTCTGCCGGAGGTAAGGAAAGGCAGGTCCTGGGAGGCAGCCAAGGAGGTCAAGGAAGAAAAAGGCGTCAGAGACAGAGTCCAAGGAAAATTCCCGGGAAGCTTGTTACCAAGTATGAGGGCATGGCCACAGGTGATGCCCTGAGAGACAAAAATAGGGGTGGTAAATTCAAATTCCCTTGGCCATCTGGTCTTGGGGTGGTAATAGAGTAGAATGGCTAGTGTAAGGGATATGATCCAGCCACTCGGGTTTACATCCCAGTTTTACCACTTCATGGCTGTGTGATATTGGGCAAGATAACTGACCTTTCTGTGCCTCAGATGGTGTTCACTGTCTTTTAACCATTTACTGAGGCTAATTGAAATTAATCTAAAAAGTCACCCATTATTTAACAGAACCAAGAACTAATCTCAGGTCTTCTAACTCAGTGTCTGCATGTTTATTCCATGCCACAAAAATGTTCCTAACAGGGATAGGTTCCTCACTGCTGTATGGACAGTTGTACAGTAAAAGCAGGTGGGGAATCAGGAACTGAGAAAAAAGGAGGGGGGGTGGGAGGGAAGGTAACAGATAGTGAAAATGAGGAGAGACAATACAATTAGATGCAAAATGAGAAGAAGTAATAAAATGAGTGTCAACTATGGATAGAAGGAGGGAATGGTTAGTGTTAAAAGACACACTTATGCATCTTAGTGATGGGTGAAATGAGCCTTCTGCATTAAAGTATTTTTAATTTGAACAATAATTTGTAAGCTATAAATGTTTATAATGAGTGTAATTTGTTCAACTTATGTTAGTAAAGTAAGACATGGTATTAGCCATGAAGAGATACTCTGCAGATTAGCACAGTGATAATTAACTTTTTGTTGGACCATAATCCATTCAAACAGAAATCATTTTACCACTATTACAAATCAGACATTTAAGCTTCAGATAACTGAAAACACAACACTATCTATACCTGCAGTATAATCTGAGTTTGAAACATAAAAGCAGAGTAGCTCTTCCAAACTAAAGGATACTTGATAAAAATGACAACCAAATGCAATGCCATATCCTTAATTAGAGCCTAGCTTGAAAAAATATCTAGAAAGTATATTACTGGGATATTGGATAAATTTGACTAGAGACTATGTATCAGATGATATTATTGTATTGATGCAACTAAATTTTTTAGTAGAGTGATGGTAACTGTCATTTTATTAGAGCATGAGATTGCTCTAGGAAGTACACACTAAAGTATTTAAAAGTAAAGTGTCATGAAGTCTGCAATTTCTAGACCTTTCAGGTGGTTCAGCAAAAGCAAAACAACAATTGTACATGTACACAAAGATGTGACACAAAGCTAATCATTGGTGAATCTAGGTTAAGGATATTTGGGCGTTTATTGTAATATGCTTTCCACTTCTCTTTGTTTATCTTTTCTTCATTTTCAATTTTTCAAAATGAACAGTATGGAAACATGCAGTTTTAATATTTACACAAAGTCAGAAATCCAGATGAAACATGGCGGAGATGACTGAGGAAGTCTTAGGAAGTGTGGTCAAGATGCCCTGGCTTCCAGGAGAGACACATACAGATGCTCTATTGATCATCCTATTCAACCAAAGAGGTGATCCCTCTATAATCTGGCTGATTCCATTTCATGAATGACAATGTTTCTAGGGGACAACAGAAGTAGAAACCAGGAAAAAGTTTTGTTCTTCTCTACATAGATCAATTATATGAAATAAAGGAATTCAGCAATCTTCAGGAGACATGCTCTATGTCACATAAATGATAAAAACATCCTTAAAATCATTGGGGAAGCCAAAAGGAAGTATACAAATACAGAATTCCAGGTTATCAGTGAAAAATGCCACCAGAGGCTTCTCCCAATTTCCCATGAAGAACATCACATAAGTAGATAAATAACAACAAAACCCAATCACACCACCTGAAACAAACAGAACTTATTTGGAGAAATTCCTACTAAACACAATTGTGGGAGAGAAAAGAGAAATGCATTCCTCAACATCTTGCACTCTATCTTTAGAAGCAGAACAAGATGAAACTCATTAAAGAAAATAAGAAGTCTTAAGTTAATTCTCTGTTAGGACCTAACACAGGGATGTTCCAGAGGTAATAAAGAAATCTCAGTCAAGAAACAGGATTGTTGTGTCATCGTATTTTGCATCAGTAAGAATGAGCTAGAGGATGATGAAAAATGCTTCTCAACTTCTGAGGGAAAATGACAATGAGTCACTTACAGTCAAGTGTGAATACCAAATACAGACATTTTCTGATATGTAAGAATTCAAAAGGTTTGCTTCCAGTGTACCCAGAAGTGCAATGAAAATAAATTCCTGGGCTTTTAGTTCAAGTGAGCTTATTGCATATCTCTTGCTTCACAAGATTGAATAAAGTGAAAGTACAGGAATTTAAAATGTCCAAACTCACAATGATGATAGGAATAGGAAAGATTATCAATGGACAAAGATTAAAAATCTTTCTAGAAGACAAAAACTGGTAAAGGAGGGAAAACGGATATAATAGGGCAGAATGACTGGACAAAGCATGCCTTCTGGTACATGTGGAGAATAACAAAGCCAAAGCACTCTGTGCTTCCCTGAAGAGAGTTAAAGACTCCCAGCAGGTGGGGGAGAACAGTGAAACAAGAGGCTAGAATCACGGGTCTTCAAAGCCTGTGGATAGAAGAGTGTATTTCACCAGTTTCCCTGTAGATGGAACTCAGGTGACTAAGTATCTGCCTCCAGACAGGAGGTTAGAGTCTTCTAAGATTCTCCTAGTTCAGGTGACTATCCACATGAAATGATCCTCATTAGTCAACAGAATGCTTCACCATCACTAACATGCAGAATTCTCATTCAGGAGCGCCTGGGTGGCTCAGTTGGTTAGGTGACTGCCTTCAGCTCAGGTTGTGATCCTGGAGAGCAGGGATTGAGCCCCACATCAGGCTCCTTGCTCGGTGGGAAGCCTGCTTCTCCCTCTCTCACTCCCCCTGCTTGTGTTCCCTCTCTGGCTGTGTTTCTCTCTATCGAATAAATAAAATCTTTTAAAAAAAAAAAGAATTCTCATTCAGCTTTATTCTTTATATTTAATCAGATATTTGAGAAGACCTTTCAACATAAAGGAAACAGATCAATATTAAAGAAGTAGGAGAAAGAGAGAAGAAATGACCAGAGAGGAAACAGAGAGGATTAGAAATTTAAAATCTCTACTTGATAATGCTCAGAAATATTTAGATAATTTTGTATCCACAGAACAAGAACAGAAGAAATTTTCTAATGAAAGGAAGATAAATTCAAGACAAAACAAAAAGACAAGAGATGGATAATATGAAAGGGAAAAAAGAATCAAAGAGACTCAATACAGAAGCCTAACATCTCTCTAATAAATGTTCCAAAAAGATGAGAAAAAGGTAAGAGGAAATCATCAAAGAAATAATAGAAGAAAAATCTCCAAAGTAAAGAACATAGTTTCTACATTGAAAGAGTCTGGAAAGCATCTATACAAGTAATGAAAAGATGTCCATCCCTAGTTATAAAATTGAAAAATTTCCTCAAATTTTATGGTGATTGAGTTCCAGTTTCACAGCATTGTGGTCAGAGAATATGCAGGGAATAATTTCAATCTTCTGGTGTTGGTTGAGCCCTGATTTGTGACCTATTATGTGGTCTATTCTGGAGAAGTTCCATGTGCACTCGAGAAGAATGAGTATTCTGCTGTTTTAGAGTGAAATGTTTTGAATATATCTATGAGATCCAGCTGGTCCAATGTGTCATTCAAGGCTCTTGATTCTTTGTTGATTTTCTGTTTAGATGATCTGTCCATTGCTGAGAGTGGTGTGTTAAGATCTCCTACAATTAATGAGCAGCCGCTTTGGAAAACAGTGTGGAGATTCCTTAAAAAATTAAAAATAGAGCTACCCTATGAAACTGCAATTGCACTACTGGGCATTTACCCCAAAGATACAGATGTAGTGAAAAGAAGGGCCATATGTACCCCAATGTTCATCGCAGCAATGGCCACAATCGCCAAACTGTGGAAAGAGCCAAGGTGCCCATCAACAGATGAATGGATAAAGAAGATGTGGTACATATATACAATGGAATACTATGCCTCCATCAGAAAGGA
>PITA01021950.1:0-31512 GCA_004023965.1 Spilogale gracilis | reverse complement strand
CACACACTTGAGAAGGAACTCCTGAAACTTCCATGGGAGAAGAACTAACCAGACAATAGCTAGATGATCCTTCCACCTTTGGAAGGATCCAGAATACTAAATGCAGTATGGAGGTGTGTCCTCACAAAGTACAGACATATGTTCATTGAGGTGACTTTGCAAGTTTTCATTCTGGGATTCCGAGCTCCTTTATGAATTATTTTGCTCTTGACACACAGTGTAGGCTGAAGACTGAAAATCTCTTCAAACATCATTCCCAGCTGGGCTTGGACTGGAACAAGGAACCAAAGCCGTGACTCTCCCCTTCTCGATTTTGACACACCTCTCCCTGTTCGTGGGTCAAGAGGCCACAGGGTAGCACTAGAGTGATGATCAGTAAGGGAAGTGGACCTCATTGGTCTCAGCTCACATCTTTAAAGACTTTCTGGTGCCGAGGAGAGGAAAAGGTATCCTCATCTGACAGAGCTCCTGGAGGGTGTGCTCCCCTTGCCTTTCTGCTTTTGTGCTGTAGAAAGCAGCCTTTTTCATGTACCTATTAAGCTTTGCCTCTTTGATCTATTTTTTCCACCTTTTCTATGTCCACTGGTGATAGCACAGCCGGTCAGACATCTCCCTTAGCGGCTACCAAACAAGCAATCGTGGTTTCTAAACACTGGCTTAGGGGTGGTTATTGTCCTACCATGAAGTCAGTGTTTCCTTTACTTTGATTCAGGTTCAAAGATTTCTGGAAGGTTTTAAGACTACTTTCATCGTGATGCCGCGTTCTCTAATCCCCGGGGGGGGGGGGGGGGCTCAATCCTTCTCTGGAATGTTATTCCCAAACATCTGGAGAAGCCTGCGGGGCTGCATCCATCCATGTGTGTCTCTCCAGCTTCATTTTAACCCTTGGAGCCATTTTCCAGCGGCAGCAGCAAGGCGGGTGGCGGCGGGTGGCGGCGGCGGCGACCGCGGCCAAAGCGTGACTCCCGCTCCCTCGCCCAAAGCCGGCGCGAGGGCTGCGAAATGCGTGCGGCTGGAAGCCGCGAAACTGGGGGCAATTTGTCGCATGGTAACAAAAACCGAATACGCCATTAGTGATGCTGGCACGCAGGCAAAGTTTGGGGTCGGGGTGGAAGACGGGGCTGATTTATTTCAGACGATTCTGAATTTAGACTCGTTGCCCATGAAAGGGAGGGGAAAACAATTACCAGCAATCAGGGTGAGCGTGAACACACAAAAGCACCCTCTTCCATGCCCGGGTCAGGCCTCCAGCCTGAAGCGACTGTTCCCTCCCCAGATAGTTATAGACCTTCATGTATTTTAGCACCTAAATAATACCGTTGTTTTATGCTCCAGTGGCTTTTTGTGTCTACTTAACTGGGCTTCAGGTTCCCTGGGGGCAAAGATGTGGGCTTGTCGATTTCTGAGTCCCCTACCATGCCTTGCACAAAGGGATGTGCTAGGAAAGGTTCCTCGACTGGCCAAAGAAGGTGTGTTTGTCCACAGAGTGAGTCCTTCAAACTAAACCTCCCAGGTGCTATGCCCAGAAGGTACCTGGAGGGGGTTCTTGAGACTTCAGCTGGGGTTTTTCCTGACTGAACCACTGTGAGCCTCACCATCCAGCCTCTTCCAGCAGCAAAATGCATCATAATATCCTCTGACTCTTCTCTCTCTCAGGATAAGGAAACTTAGTCAAGCAAGGATACGCCCAATAGCCTGCCTCACAGGCAACATGACCTGACATTGAACAACAAAAAGAGTTTTGCTTAATTAGCTAGCACCCGCTAATCAGCGAGGCCTAAACATCTGCCAGTGGAATCTGAGAAGTCTGTTCCAAAAGCTGAAAAGCTGAGTTTATTTGCCACAGATGGGGCACCTGTAATGAGAAGGGGGGGAAAGGTTTTCCTAGTTAAATCAATCTGAGAGAAGAGGTTCGCACCCAATTTCCAGAGAGAGAGTCTGTGGAGTGAACTTGGTCTTTTTCATTAATCATCGGCTGTGATGGAAGAAATTATCAACATGAATTTTCTCTGTGCTCATATCCGTAATTAACAGGTTATGAACTGTGCCAAAGAAAGCGAAGCAGAACTGGAGGGCTTAGGGTTGTTTTTTTGCCTTTGTGTGTGCTTGTGTGTGTGTTCTTTTTAATGTAGTAAATGACAAGGTAGTAGAAACATTTTGAAGAAATTCACTGACCTATTTTCTTAGATCAAGGATGACTTTTTGAAATAAAAAGGCTCTGAGAGATCCAACTTGTTGCCTCTGTGGGTTTATAAAAATTTCTTACTGGACGTGGCAAGGTATCTTAAATCCTTTCTACAAGGAGATATAAATTAATACCAGTGTTACAAAATATCTGAACAATGGACTTGAAACTACAGGACCATCATAAGAGTTGGTTTGTTCAGAGAAGTGGAAGCAATTCAGACTCAACCTGGATGTGTGGTTTTAGGTAGATGGCAAGTGAATTCATCTGTCATTGTTGAACTGCCTTGAGCTAAATGGAATCATCGATTGTTAGGATCTGCAAAGCTATCTGGGGGAAGTGAACTTACAACTCAGAAGAGTCAAGGATTTTGACGAATATGAATCATCCTTAACATTTTTATGGTTGCCTTTGGAATGCAAACTCTCAGCATGTCCCTGAGTTATGAAGCATTTGCCCTGAGACCGTGGGCAGAACTATGCTGTGCATCAAAACGATTTTGAAATTTCGAACTATATGGCTACGATCTGAGATATTCAGGTTCATTTGGACCTGTGAAAGTAACAGCGTCTTTCATCAGAAGTGCTTAGATCAGGTGGTGGACTCAGAATTGAGACTCGTTCCAATTATAACCTTCTCCGCCATCGTTTTGCGTTTCGAACAACAGCTCAGTCTTTGAACTACAGACCTATAAATTCACTTGCTCAGATTGATCCATCAACCTTGTTACTATCAATTTTTACACGAATAAAGTTGATGAAATTTTTCAGACGCCTCTGGCATCGGCACTAAAAATCTCCATTCCTGGCTAGGTAACAGGGCGCACAACTCCGACAAGAATGTGTCCGTGCAGACGGGTTTCTTTTTAACCCTCCGCTTTGCTATTGAAAAACTTGGCCGCTCGTGCCCCAGCCGGTGCCCTAAGCGCTAGTAGGGTTGACAGGGTTGCTCGCATGCGCTCTCGACACAATCGTGTTTGTCGCAATGGGCCCTGGGCGGAAGGTTACAGAAGAGCTGGTGAGTTTGATTATAGTCATTTTGTCGGTAGCGCTGGTTACCGCGCTACTTCCGCGCTGGTACTTGATTGTAACAGAAAGTAGTTCCGGCCCGTGTTGTTTCGGCCGAGGAGCCGTCGCCGCCATTTCAAGACCGTGAGAGGTAGATGGCCAACCAGAGTTCCTAAGGTTCGAAGCCTGTAACTGCTGCCGCCGCTTAAGCCTACCAAAACACTGGTACAGCTGCCGCCCTCTTACTACTACCTCTGGAAACATTCTTGCCAGTAGTGGCGGCAGCGGGTCACTTACCCTCCTCTCATTCTCCTTCAAGAAGCTCCAGATGGCGTCTTCCGTGGGCAACGTGGCCGACAGCACAGGTACCGGTGTCCGTTCTACCTTGGCAGACGCCCCGTCGGGGTCTCGCGCCGTCCTCTACCTCTCGTCACTCCCTTCCTTCCCCGTAGCCATCCCCATTACATCAGTGGCATTGCTGATCTTTTCGTCGTCTACCGACATCTGTTCGGGTTTTCCGCTGTCGTCCACACCTCGAACATTTCCTCTTTTCTTGCTTGCTTTCTGCTTCCATTTTTTGCTTTTTTAACCCCATCAATTTTCTGGCTTCCGACTCTCTCGGGACGCTTCTTCCACACGTGCGCGCTTAGAATGTCTTGGAATGGACTGCATTGGAATCCCTGCCCTTTCACTCTCGTTCGCAGTCGTCTTCTCCCCTAATTTCAGCCCACCTCCCCGTCCTCTGCCCGCTCCCGACCCCCCTGCAGCCTTTTCCCTTTAGCCAGATTGGGTTCTTCTCTGTCAATCTAGGGCGGGGGTGCCATTCCGATGTAATCATGTCCTCACTTTGCATCACCCGAGGACGAGCAAAAGGTCCTTGGTGTGCTGTAAGTAACCTCGAGAAGAGGGGCTACTGGGCAGCACCCCGCTGGGTAGTACCTTTTTGGTGGTGCTTCGGTCGAGCGGCCCTGGAAATTTCCAGGGGTTCCTGTTGCCATCGCCCAATTCCACACGCTGCCCCCCGCCTGGATTTCCCATCCCGTCCTCTCTCCCCTCCCGCGGGGAACCACACCCTTTCCTTCTCGAGGTTGCCAGCCCTGCGGTCCACTTCCTATCCTTGGAAGGGGTAAGAAACCACCCTGGTGCTGGTGCTTTGGCGTTGACCACCCTGTCCGCGGAATTCCTGCTTTGTGTTACTTTCTCCTGTATTCCTCCGCCGCCGCTTTTGGGTCTTCCATCCCCATTCTTTAGCTTAGTATCTCTTTATTCATAGGGTGTGTATTTTTTTAAGTTTTCATCCCTGCTTGAAGAGTTTGTAAAGCAACTGGAGTGTAGCTGCACAAGTGCAAGGCGGTTGCCCTTTTAGACAATTCAGTCGAGAGCATTCGGTACTAAAAATAAGAGAACCAAATTATAGGAGTGTCCTTCAGCTGCTTTTCCATATTGAGCCCATTTGGGGCGGAAGGGGGGGAACTGGCTGCGGTTCTAAGGTTTCCCACGAGGTTATTTTGTTGTTGTTTCTCAGTTGAGATGTGTCACGGGTTTTATTGTTTTTGGACATTGTGCAGGAAGTAATAGGCGAGTCTTCCGTTGCACCTCAATCCGTGAGATTGTGGGTAGTGGGATCTAATGATTAGTGTTCCCCTTCCAGGGATTTTTAAAGATGTAAGATTCTGTACTAGCTTGCCCTTTTCTGTGTTATTTTGTGTGAGGAAGTTGTCATTTCAAAAGTGTTAATATTAGCAGATAAAGGGGCTTTGAAAAGTTGACAATGTGTTAAAACGAGGGACTAGGAAGTTTTAGAGACTTGTTTAAAATGTCATTAATTCACTCGTTTCTACTTAAGATACCACCTCACCCAGATTTGGATGCAAGTCTCTGCTCTTGTGCAGTGGTCAGCTTTACGTTTTGTCAGGAAATTTACTTTGCTTTCCTGAGTTTACAGATGACTTGCCAGCTTCAGGGATTGGGGCACAAGGCTCAAATTTGAACTTGTCACTTTGACCTTGGTAGAATTGAAGTAATTTGTACATGGTTTCCCATTCCAACCTCCTAATGAAAGTGCCACGATCAAATTCCTAGTAATGTATCACTGTTTAAGTGTTTACAGTTGAGACTTAGGCAGTCTGTGGTGGTTTCTCTCCCCCTGTCTGGGCTTTAGCTGTACCCTTTATGTATCTGAATTAAGTCACTTACACAGAGCAAAGAGCTTTCATTTGTTAACTCATTCTGTCCCACTTTATCGAATGGTCTTATAATTGAGCATTCCCCCATTCTTCCTAAAAAATCATTGCAGTTGTAGATAACTGCTTGGTTTATATAGGGTTGTTTGCAATGTCTTAATCCTTTAGTCAGTGTCAGAGCTCTTGGAAAATGCTAGTCTTAAACCAGCGTGGGTAGGATTTACCTAATTTGGTCTCCATTGTGAATTTGGGATAATAGAGGAGCAATATAATCTTGGGTCTTTACTTAAAAACGTTTGATGACCCCTTTAAATATTTTGGCTCCTGAGAGACTAATTCATCTTGTTTATCAGCTGTTTTAAAAATAGCACCTTGGCCTTTAGGGTTTTCCCCCCTCCAATGCTGGTTTCAAGTGTATCCCTTAATAAAAAACAAGATCAAGAAATCTACGGATACATTCTTGTAGTTTCAAGAGTTAAAAACAGATCTGGTGCTCCCAGTCAGTTGAAGAGAGAGATTGTTACCAATATCCCCCCCCTCGGGAATCCAACCTGAAACATGGGACAGAGTATTTATTATGTTTCCAGTAGGTGGTTCTGACATTAAATCTTTGTGACCTTGCAAATCATGTTGTGTATTTTGTTTCTGTATGTTAACTAAGGCATAGGGAATAATATTTGGTAACTCTTTAGATGCTACCTCTGACTTACCATTTTAAAAGTACAGTGTTTTTGTTCATAAAATGTAATCTTAATTGGAAGTAAATGTTTCTATCTGGTCTGGGAAAGAAAAGTTAATGGTGAATTCTAAAAATGCCAATTCTGCACCTGATGTAAACTTGGAGGTATAAATGACGTGCAGAACACTCTAGTGCTTTACATAGTTTCAAGCGTTTTCATCTTTGAGTTTAATATACCATATTTTTACATTTTTTTGTTTGCATCTCTAACTTTTTGTTTTCCCCCCTCCTTCCCTCAAATGTTTTGATGATTCTCCAGAACCAACGAAACGTATGCTTTCCTTCCAAGGGTTAGCTGAGTTGGCACATCGAGAATATCAGGCAGGAGATTTTGAGGCAGCTGAGAGACACTGCATGCAGCTCTGGAGACAAGAGCCAGACAATACTGGTGTGCTTTTATTACTTTCATCTATACACTTCCAGTGTCGAAGGCTGGACAGGTAGGAGATGTGGGGGTACCTGCTGGTGATTGCTGCCTCTGGGTGCTAAGCTTAAAAAAAATGATACTTAAATATTTGAACTTGAAATTTTTCCAATACTGGGTTTCAGCTAAGCCACCAACGCACATCTGCTCTTTTGCCCACTTGGGACATGCCCAGCTGCCAGTTTTTCTCCTTTCCTTTGTGGTGGTGTTTATATTCTCAATATGACTAGGGACCTTTTCTGGATTTTCCCACCTACAGCTGCCTTCTTAACTCTGTTCAGGTATGCTGAGAATAATTTATTCCATCTGAGCATCCTGTCTCACCTTTGTAAGATGTGTCAGTTTGAAGAATGGAAATGCTCGGAAATGACGGTGTGTATTGCTGTGGTAGGAGGTGCATATGAGGTTCAAGTTGCAAATGCACAAATCCTTATGATATGCTACTTTTAGCTAATCAGTTGAATTAATCAGAAGGGAAGAATCTGTGTTCTTACCCTTTTAATAAATTGCCATTCTGGCTTATTTAGACATTGGAACATGAGTGTCATTGCATTTTAATCAACAAATGGAAAGTGAGAGTCATGCACATAGCATTTTCGTTCTTAATCTTAGTGTTCATGTCTTACAATGTGGCAGTTTGGTAAGAAGACTTTAGTAAGAATTTTATCTCATAAGAAAAAAGGATTCCAGTTTGAAATCAGGGATACCTCTGCCTTGGGAAAACTGATTTCCAAAATTTTTCCTGCCGTATAGTACTTAAAAGATACTGTCTTGTTACACAATCAGCAGTAATAGCACAGGAGCTTCAGAAACTGAGTTGCCTGTGGGCCATACCTTCTCTCTCTGACACGCATACCCATGTATCAACACTTCTCGCTTTTTCCAGGTCTGCTCACTTTAGCACTCTGGCAATTAAACAGAACCCCCTTCTGGCAGAAGCCTATTCGAATTTGGGGAATGTGTACAAGGAAAGAGGGCAGTTGCAGGAAGCCATTGAGCACTACCGGCATGCATTGCGTCTCAAGCCAGATTTCATCGATGGTTATATTAACCTGGCAGCCGCATTGGTAGCAGCAGGTGACATGGAAGGGGCAGTACAAGCTTACGTCTCTGCCCTTCAGTACAATCCTGTGAGTAACATTTTCATGATTATTATTTCCCTTTACAAAAGCCCAGAAGGAAACAGCTTGCTACTTCACACATAAAATAGGTGTCTGCATGGAATAAAGTTAAGAGCTTAGAAAAGTTTGTTGCCTTAAAATGGTGAAATTGCTTGGACCAGGACTGGATTATGTTTTAAAAAATTCATTTTATCTAGAAGTTACATTTTATTTTATTTTTTATTTTATTTTTTTTTTTAAACATATTTCTTTTTTTTTTTTTTTTTTTTTTTTTTTTTTTTTTTTTTTTTTTTTTTTTTAAGATTTTATTTATTTGACAGCGAGAAACACAGCGAGAGAGGGAACACAAGCAGGGAGAGTGAGAGAGGGAGAAGCAGGCTTCCCGCCGAGCAGGGAGCCCGACGTGGGACTCGATCCCGGGTCTCCGGGATCATGACCTGAGCCGAAGGCAGTTGCTTAACCAACTGAGCCACCCAGGCGTCCCTAGAAGTTACATTTTAAAAAGCATAAAAATTATCCTGATTGCAAGAAACTTTACATCTATTTTTATAATGCCTGTACAAGTGCAGAACATACAACTTTTGGGGCGGGGGTTGTTTTGATTAAATTTGGATATGTTCTGATAGGTCTTTGTAACAGTTAATTGATTTTCAAGGAGTAGTGGATGAAGGGCCTTAATCTGTAATAGGAAATAGTTATAACAAGAGGCCACTATGTGGATCAGTGACATGAAAACTAGGCTGCAAAATGTGTTCCTCAGTAGCTTTTTCTTTTCTCCTTCAACATAATTAAAAGTGGTAGAATTGAGGTGAGAGTATCCAAACCAGTTTTTGGATCAGTTTTTAAATTTTTTGGGCCAAATTGCTGATGTTTCCTTGCGAACAAGTGAGACCCAGCTGGCAGATATTAAGTTCACACTGTGTTAGGGTCTTTGAAAGATTCATAAATCTCAGAACTTTTGATGTAGTTAGGGAAAGAAGATAGATATAAACTTAAGAGGTAATGATAGAAGGAGCGTAGGTCTCCAGAAAAAATGAAGAGTACATGACCAAGCTAAGTGGTCAACATTTAGTTTTGCAACAAGTCTGGAAGTGGTTAATAAGTAATTATGTTAGCTACCATTTATTGACAGTCTACTACGTGCTCAGATACTGTGTCAGTTGTTTCAGATGTTGGTCTTAATGCTTATGATGATCCTTTGAAGTAGATGGTATTATTGCCAGTTTTACCAATTAAAAAAAAAAAAAGCCAGGGGTCATGTAACTTTCGTATTATTGCCAGTTTTACCAATTAAAAAAAAAAAAGCCAGGGGTCATGTAACTTTCTTGGGATCACACAGCTAGTAATGGAGAAGTAAACCTCAGCCTGGGGGCGTCTGGGTGGCTCAGTTGGTTAAGCGACTGCTTTCGGCTCAGGTCATGATCCCGGAGACCCGGGATCGAGCCCCACATTGGGCTTCCTGCTCGGCGGGAAGCCTGCTTCTCCCTCTCTCAGTCCCTCTGCTTGTGTTCCCTCTCTAGCTGTGTTTCTCTCTGTCAAATAAATAAATAAAATCTTTAAAAAAAACAAAAAACCTCAGCCTGAATATCATTTTTTTTCTCTTGGTAACTGTCTTTTTTGTAATTCAAATATAATTAACGTACAGTGTTATATTAGTTTCAGGTGTACAATATAGTGACTCAGCAGTTTTATACATTACTCAGTGCTTCTCAGGATAAGTGTATCTTAATTGCCTTCACCTATTTCACCCACCCACCTCTCCCTTGGGAGCCACCACTTTGTTCTCTGTATTTTTGGTCTCTTTTTTTCTTCGTTTCTTTTGAGCTTTGAATATCTTGAAAGTAAACACAGAAGAGAGAAGAAATGAAAGTTTAAAAAAGGGATGATGTGCCCAGAGGGCACCCATCCCTCAAGGCAGCCTCCTGAGTACAGTTTGAAAACCATTGATCAGGGCGCCTGGGTGGCTCAGTGGATTAAAGCCTCTGTCTTCAGCTCAGGTCATGATCTCGGGGTCCTGGGATCGAGGCCCGCATTGGGCTCTCTGCTCAGCGGGGAGCCTGCTTCCTCCGCTCTCTCTGCCTACTTGTGATCTCTCTCTCTCTGTCAAATAAATAAATAAAATCTTAAAAAAAAGGGGGGGGGAATCCTGGGTGGCTCAGTTGGTTAAGCGACTGCCTTCGGCTCAGGTCATGATCCTGGAGACCCACATCGGGCTCCCTGCTCCGTGGGAGGCCTGCTTCTCCCTCTCTCACTCCCCCTGCTTGTGTTCCCTCTCGCTGTGTTTCTCTGTCAAAGAAATAAATAAAATCTTAAAAAAAAAAAAAAGAAAACCATTGATCATATCCTGCTATCCCTTAATCCCTATTTTACAGGTTTGGAAACTGCAGCTTAATTTAGAAGTTTGTGCAAAGATCTGAAATCACTTTTCATCATGACATCTGTAAATGATTGTTTTTCCAGTTAATTTTAAGAGTTTAATATTTATTATTTTAAGAGTGTATTATTTATTATTATTATTACCAGCTACTCTTCTTGGAGGTAGTCAGTGAAATACTGCAGTATTATCTGGCTGGTTACCACAAAAAGTTATAGGGGGAACCCTGTATGTACTACCACTGGGGCTTGGGCCCAGTTCTTAAGAGCCAGGGCTCAGTTAGTTCACTTGTGTACCTAGTTGTCACAGTAAGTTCTTACCTTTATTAATCAGAGTTGATTCCAGCCTTCTCTGTTGATTCAGTCTAAACTCACTTGGGCCCTCTTAATATAGCTGGGGCTCCACATCTTGAACTCTGATCCCCTTGGCTCAGGTTTTCGATTGTTTACATGTGTGTAGCAGGGCAGTCATTGCTGCCGACCTTATACCAAACCGCAGGAGTAGAAAACCTAAAGGAGTAAGGAGAACTAAAGTGGGAGACAGAACCGTGTTTTTCAGTATCTAACCTGTTAACAGCAACCTTGTTATTGTACTCTACCAAAGAAGTCAAAACAGTCCTAAAATTCATCGTGGGTCTACCCCCTTAAAAGCATTGGACAGCTATGCATTCCCATCTGGTTCTGTTTCTACTAGTGGAAGGTGCTGCTTTAGTTCTCTGCCTTCACTGGTAAGAGTGAAAAAAGGATTGTGCAGACTGCTGTGATGTCACCTTAAATATACTATACCAATAATGCTTTAACTTATTTCAGGTTATCTAGTCTTAAACTAGATTTCAGCTTAGTGTCAAATGCCTTTGTCAGTTCAGTATGGACAGAGTCTTAAATCTCTTCCTAAGTTGTGCTCTTGTTAGCAGTGCATTGTCCTGAATCATAGATGTAGTTGGCCTTCTATGAAAAATAGTTATTTTGGTTTTGCAGCAGTGAAAAGGTAAAATGTTCTGGTGGTATTCTTGGAAATCTGTTTTCAGTAGTGTTTATCCTTTCTAGTTAATGATAGAAGTTATCCTGTGACTTGATTATAGAAATTTTAAGACCTAGAGCTGTTTTCATGTTTTTATGTTCTAAACGGTCTTCTGTAATTTTGGATGGTTTAATAACTTCACTGAAATTTTAGTCCATTGTATTTGAAGGTGCTGTTGCAGCCAGTAATCTCCATGATGGTTTACTAGAGTTGCCGCATACCCAGCAGTCCCTTTTATGAATTACGTATGAAATGGTCCCTTGTAAAATGCCTATAACCCTGAGTTGCTCCAGGGAGCTGTGTTGGTTGTGGAATCCTTGCTTTGGCTTTGATGGTGGATGCATGATGCTGACAGGTACTGGCATCCTGACTGTCACATGTTACTGTCACGTAATTTGCTACTGTTGTGAGCTAAGCTTTGGAAAATCATATATATATCTGTTCTTCTCTGCTTTTTATTATGTTTTCTGTACAAATGTCACATTTAAATATTTGAGTGCTTATTGTGTGTGCAGTGCTTTATTAGGAATTGGGGTGATGTGCCGGGGAGAAAAAAAGGAGGATTCTAATATGAGATGGCACCTGACCCATAAAGAGAAAAAGGGTGTTAGTTCCTTGAATTATTGTTAGAGAGTATTAATCAGAAGATTTTCTTGAGTGGGTGCTTAGAACCTAAGCATTCTGTAGGAAGATAAATAGCAAGTAGACTTGGTTGAAGTGGTGAGTCAAGTAGTAACAAGAAGTGAGTGTAGTAGAGGAGAGTCAGTTTGAAGATTTAGAATAGAGGCTGAAGAGTTTAAATTAAGAGGCAATTGAGAACTACTGTAGGTTTTTATCAACCTGATTTTTACTTCGTGTGCATGTGTATATATAGATGTGGGTAGGGATGGGAGCTCTAGGAAGAAAGGCAGGAAATAAACGCTGTTTTGGGAGGGGTGGTTATATAGGAAATTCTTACTCATTTTGAAACAGTCTTAGGTTTTGAACTTCTGGGAGAATAGTGGTATCCTTGAATTTCCTGGAAATCTGTTCATGCATAAACATTTGGATTCCCAAATGGGTGAATTGGATTTCAGTATTAATATTTAATATGAATTGTTTTACCTTTTTATAAAACTGCCTTGTTGATCATCTGCTGATCTTGAAGCTAATCTATTTTAAACTGTGGGCATTGTGTTAACTTGATTTAGTATGCTGTTATGGATCAAGATGATATTACTAAATACAGGTAGGCACTGTCAGCATTTGGATGTCATCCATCCAAGAGTTTATAGAAATTAGAGGGTAAAAGTATGCAACAGTTGGCTAAAATATATAGCCCATTAGAGTCACTGTTGGATAATTATTGCAAGATTTTGATTGTTAGGGCTCAGAAGAGGCATAGGTAAAAGTCCAGAGATAAATAACTGCAATAATCAGATATATTCGAAGAGCTTGTATGAACAGATTGGATTGTTTAGTTAATGGGTGACCCAAACCGAAGGGTAACTCTTAAAGTTCAGGAAGAAAAATTATACGAAGTTGATAGCAAGATTATAGAATCATTGCTTTTGAATATAAATTAGGGTTAAAAATGCTTAAAGTCATTAGAGGAAGATAAATCTCTAGAAAGACTAATGATACCTGTGACTTTTTTTTTTTTTTTTAAGGATTAGTATTAGCTATTTGTACTTGAGGTCATGGGAGACAGTCCTTCTCTCCCAAAACATTAGCCATTGCTCGATGGACAGGACAGATCAGGTAGATCATGGAACTGACCCAATATGGTCACCATAGGGTGCTCCATGGCAGTCTGTTCTTTGCCGGCTGCCTTTCGGTTCACCCGATTCGCCCGATGGATGGTCGTATAGTCACAAAAGCTGTTTGTCAGTAAACTTAACCACCTGATTCTGGAAACCATAATACAGTTGTGCATAGAATAACATATATGATGATACTTTGGCACAATTGGCAAAATTTCCCTTACTGGGGCTTAATAGGGCTCTTTTCCCCCCTGTGAAACAGTTTGGAATGATAAGCTTACTCCCCATTGCTGTTGTCTGTGCTTGTTGACTGATAGATTTGAATGACAAAGGCAAACAAGGGCAAATAAAAATTTAAGCTCACTGTTCTGACGAATGGACTGGTGAGTCAGATGACTAACAACCCAATTGCGCTGCTAATAAAAAGCAGAGTCAACTACTTTTCATTATTTGCCCACTCAATTCTAATGGCACTTAATACTAATGAGTAATCTAGTGGCAGGTGCCAAGATTGAAGCTTTGGTTGGATGATAATCCTTCTATCTAATGCTGAAATGAAGTCAAGGTTTCTAAATATGCCTGACAGCCTAAGGGTAGGTTTGCTGATAGCTAGTCACGGCTAAATACTTTTTTCAGTATGGAAAATTTTTGGCCCTTGATACTGGAGTGATTCATTATAACCTTTGAACAAAATAGTTGAACAAATATTTGGTGCTTTTTTTTTTTTTTTTAAGGTGACTGACATTTAGGGAGAGGAGAAGCTATAGTAAGGCCCATAGTCTTTCCCCCCCATTTTAAAATTTAAATTCAATTAATGTGTAATTAGTTTCAGAGGTAGAGTTCATGATTCATCAGTCTTATATAATACCCAGTGCTCATCACATCACGTGCCCTCCTTAATGTCCATTACCCAGTTACTCCATCCTCCTGCTCCCCTCCCCTCCAGCAACCCTCAGTTTGTCTCCTGTGTTTTAAGAGTCTCTCATGGTTTGTGTCCTGCTCTGATTTCGTCTTGCTTTATTTTCCCCTCTCTTCCCCTATGATCCTGTTTCTTAAATTCCATACATGAGTGATATCATAGGATAATTGTCTTTATCTGATTGACTTATTTCACTTAGCATAATACTTTCTAGTTCCAAGGCCTGTAGTCTTTTATCACAAACTGGTGGGATCAGATGCATTTCAAAATTCAGAATTTTTAGGATTTTTTAAAAAGATTTTATTTATTTTATTTGACACAGAGAGATCACAAGTAGTCGGAGAGGCAGGCAGAGAGAGGAGGAAGCAGGCTCCCTGCTGAGCAGAGAGCCCAGGACCCTGAGATCATGACCTGAGTTGAAGGCAGAGGCTTAACCCACTCAGCCACCCAGGCGCCCTTTTAGGATTTTTTTGAAAGATGGTAATACCATGTATAAAATTCTCAGGTGAGTCTGGAGCAGTACCTTCTAGTAAAACACGTATTTCTGCAGCAAAAGGTATGAGTGTTCACACTAAGTGGGGTGAATAAATTCTCTAAATAGCTTTGTGCCAGTTCTGGTCAGGTTTAATCATCAGGTAAGTTTTTGGAACTTTTTGGAATTTGGAATTGTGGTTGTGGTTCTGTACTTTAATTTGTCAAGCAGTATCTTTAGTTGACAGAATAAAAGGACAGCGAGCTTAGATGCATAAAAGTAATTTCAAGGCATTTTTGGTTGACAGTATAATTAAGGGGTATCTCTTGGTTTCTAGGATTTGTACTGTGTTCGCAGTGACCTGGGGAACCTGCTCAAAGCCCTGGGTCGCTTGGAAGAAGCCAAGGTAGGTGTTTGATAGAACACATTTAAACATCAGTGTTATGAAAACTTGTACTTTTTGCCAAGTCTTCAACTCTTCATTGAGCTATCTCCAAAAAAAACAGTCCTATGAAACTGAGGAAAACTGACAGCATGAATCACCTCAGACTAGAGCAGGGCCAGGCTTTGGCATATCTGTTCTAAATCTGGGGGTAAAGCAAGAACCTGAACTTTATGGAGCCTTTCTGCTGAGCTAGATCATCTTTATAACAATGGGCTCCGTCATGATCTTATGTGGGAATAAGTAACATTCCTTCAAATCTGAGGCTTGCCTGCTGGTGACAAGCAGAGCGCCTGTGATTTGGCTCAAGACTCCTGTATGATGTAGGTGCCATTGAAAATGCTGCTCTTCTAAGTCCTTTGTGGCTTGTAAGTGGAGAAGAATTTCATCCAAATGTTACCCTGTTATACTGGCATTTAAAATTCTTATTTAACCTTCCTCCCTTCATCTTCCTTACCCTTTTTACAGTGGAAGAAAGGCTGTTAAAATGATTGCAAATTAATAATTGGAACATCCTGCCCCTTGTCCCCACTCCCTCCCCTAAGTTCCTTTTTCCTCTTTTCCAACCCTAGTTGTCTACCTTCTTTTTTCTTCCTTACTTCCTTCTTTTATTCCTCCCCATCCTACCTCCTTAAAAAAAAAGTCAGAAGGACAAAGCTGGTTTGTTTGGGAAATGGACTGATCGAAAGAAAACTTGCCAAAGTGGAAAGGTGGCTTTTAGCATTCTGTTTTCAAATAATGAATTTGAACACCAGGTTGGGTTATTAAAGCTTTTGGTATAATTGTAAATTAAATTTACAAATGAAGTTGTCTTGTTACAAGCCACCTTACGCAACCGCGCTGCAGGGGTGAGGAGTGGGGAGAAACCAGAATGCTTCTGAAACTCCCACCTGTTGCTCTGAGCCCCACGCGCATGCTAATGCGTGGAGTGTATGCGCAGCGTAGCTGTCTGTTTGACTGCTTCATCCAGGGAGGGCAAAGGCTTTTCAGCACCATCTAATGTTAAAAGGCACTAGTTTTAAGTGCGTAGCTCATAAATTCTGCTGACACTTTGGATTACCTTTAATGTAGGTTTCCAGCTAATGAATTGTAATGGATTTCAATCTTAGCTGATAAATCTAATTGGTAATTTTTAGAACAAATATTTGATAAGCTCCTATTAATTGTCACCCCACCAAGCGGACAGCTAACATGAATTGCACTTCACTGCAGCTTTAGAGATCGGTTTAGGCTGAGACATTGCGCCTGCCTTAGGTTGCTGACTTCTTTATTTCAGAGCTCTGGAGACACCTAGTTTGAAAAATGTTTATTCTGTTTTTGTGAGAACTTAGTGAACAAGAACATACTCTTGAGTGAAATGCAATGTATTTCTTTTGTAATCAGTGCATTTGAAAATTCAAGCCAGCATATTCCGAGTAGATGGAAGCAAAATTAAGTTGTCTTTGTAGAAAGTGAAGAGCCTTTCTTCCAGCAAAAATCCCTGCTGTATGCAATAGCCCTGATTAACCCTCTCCCTTCTGCATGTTTCCCATGTTACAGACTTGAGACTGTCCTCATTCCCATATGTAATAGACATCCAAAGAATTTCAATTGCTTTGTTGAACTTTTACTAATGATCTTGTTTTTATTTTCTCTCTTGTTTTTGGTTTTTCACCATTGATATTGTATTTAGAAGGTTTCAGGTGGGTGAAACCTCCTATTCCATGCGTAAGGTGCCTCGCTGAAGGGAGCTCGAGGCCTGGATCTAGGGCAGACACACACCTCCTCCTCTTCCAGCAAGGAACGCACCGAAAAGTCACATGATGAGAAATATGGTAACGGGTTTGTAACTGCCACAGCAAAACAATTTGCCTCCATGCCTGAATCTTCTGTCTTGTGGCTTCAGAAACAGCTTAAAATAATTTTATTTACGAGCAAGTTATGTAAGAGAATGTTTTATACTATAGCCACAATTCTGTCAAAGTAAAAGTTAATTGATATTAAAAATTATTAGAGATAATTTACTAGTAAAAGCTTCTAACTCTTCTTGTTGTTCATTTTTTTCCTTTTTTCTTCTTTGTTTGGATTGCAGCATTCTGCTCTTCTGATGATGCGCTGTGACCCTGCAGTAGCGCAAAGGCTGCGCAGCGTTAACGCGCAATGCGTGCAAATGAGCCCCTGTGAACGGTTGACTAGATGAGTAATCTGATTGACTGGCTCCCTCAGTCCTATTGTGTAGCCTTTTTGGATAAAATTGGGTTTTAACGTACCTCGAGTCCAACTAATCGCATTAAACAAATATTCTCTCTGGGCCTGTCTAGTAGATTAATGGATCTGGTTGGCCGTTTGCTGCATCTAGGGGTGTTCTCTGTAGCGCAGCAGTTCGCAGCGATCGCGCAGTGCGTTGCTGTTAGGTTGCGCAAGCGATGTTTGCGCTTGCATTACAGGGACCTCAACCTAGGTGCAATCCTGTCATACGAGGTTTCAGCTTCGGGCCCCCTTGGGAGTCAGGGGCATCACGAGGACGGGTAGCCTGGCTTTTTCATACCTGATGTGGCAGAAAGACAGTCTTCTCCATAGCATAGTTTTGATGTGAGTGAGGAACAGTAAGGTTTAGAGCAGCGTTTCCCAAAATGTGTTTCGTAGCATTCTAATAAAATGTCCAGTAAAACAAAGAGTTCCATGCTCAACTAAGTTGAGGGAGTCCCGTATAAACTGTTAAAGGCTTAAGCAAGTTCTGTAGCAAAGAAACCTGTGTTCTGTCTTCCTAATTGATTTGGTCATGAAATCCTTTCCCCCCCTGTGATCTCTAGTAACATTTTGTGGGACACGCTTTGGGAAACTGGTGAGGGGGTGTTGGGGTGGGAAAACTTGGCTCTGAGTGGCACGCTCTAGATTGGACTTGAAAACATAGCAGAAGCCCTTAGGTGTTGAGCTGAGAGAAGTCCAGCATAGTGTCTTTAGGCAGCTGACTTCCAAGACAAGTCCCAGTGTAAAGGGTCGGTTACTGGTTGGCAGAACTGAACATGGTGGTTTGCACTTGGGTTCTGGTGGCGCAGGCGCAGGAGCAGCCAGCTGTGGCAGCGCATTAGTTTTGGCGCAAGCGAGCCTATGCTGCAGGGTCACTTTTGGCTGGTCAGAGAAGGAATAATGATATCACCTTCTTCCCCCCCCCCAATCTTTTTTTTTCCCTTTACAAATTTTCCCTTTTCCCTTTACCTCCTTCCCCTCCCATCTTCTTTCATTAACCCCTCCTAAGGCATGTTATTTGAAAGCAATTGAGACGCAACCGAACTTTGCAGTAGCTTGGAGTAATCTTGGCTGTGTTTTCAATGCACAAGGAGAGATTTGGCTTGCAATTCATCACTTTGAAAAGGTTAGTTATTAATAATTGGTACTTGGGAGGTGCTTATATGTGCAGGATATTCTTACTTAGAACTAAATGATAGGCCTTTACTTCATCAGTTACTTAATCTTTGTTTCTCTGACAGACGGTATTATAGCATTTGCTGGATGGTATATGATATGGCAGTTTCCAGTTTTATTTCTAAAGATTTTATTTTATTTGGTTTTTTAAAGATTTAATTTATTTGACAGAGTAGGTGGAGAGACGGGGAGAGAGAGGAGGAAGCAGGCTCCCTGCTGAGCAGAGAGCCTGATGTGGGCCTTGATCCCAGGTCCCTGAGATTATGGCCTGAGCCGAAGGCAGAGGCTTTAACCCACTGAGCCACCCAGGCGCCCATAAAGATTTTATTTTTTAAAGTAATCTCTTCACCCACCGTAGGGCTTAATCTCACTTTTGGCTCTAAGTTCAAGAGTCCCTTGTGGCTCCATTGACTGAGCCAGCCTGGTGGTATCATCATTGTCTTGTCGTACCCCCACCCCGCCCCGGGCAGTTTCCAGTTTTGCATGGAAAATGTTCTTTAGAAATTAAAAATCCATTTTTAAGATGAACAACTGTGAAATAAAGAAGCAGGATTTCTTGGTCAAAAGGCTGATTCCACATTGGGGTAGGAAATGTACAAAATTAATTTGGAATACCTTATCATACCAGAAAGCAAGGAGACTTTGATAACTGGAAGAGGCTCATGCTGGTTAAAGATGGGACTAGAACATCAGCAGGAATATTAACTGAGATATATTTGGAACTTGTCAGATGTGTTTAAATCCATGAGTTTATGAATGTACTAAGAAGAAATTCATTTGTTATCTTTGGAAGATGAGTAATGCATTTTGAAAACTGGCTAAAGTGGGAGGAATAAAGCATTTATCTTCTTTCTCCTGTATGAACTGGACCTCAGGGTAACCCAGTAATTGATAGATGTTTCCATTTATAGCAGTGTTCCAGCTAGTAAATGAAAAAGGAATGACAGAAGCAGAGTTATCACCATTAATAGATTTAGGCATTTATCAGTGGCAAAGAAGACACAACCAGACACTAGGCACTTTGTGATAGAAATAAAGAAAAGTGAAGAGGAAGTGTTCCTTATGACTTTTTAATATGTTCGCAATTACTCATTATCTTTACCTTTTCAGTATTTCAGTTAAAGTTTGCATTTATTACACTATAGGAGTACCTACCTCTTGCTCGGTGGTTCTCTACCTTGAGTGCACGTGAGGAGCTTATAAAAGATAGGAATTCCTGGTCCCATCTTCGAAGGGTCTAATTTAACTGGTACGTGAGAGGGCCCAGGCACCCTTTAGGAGGTGAATTCTTAATGTTATAGCTGGGGTTGAGAATCCCTGCTCTGGGTATATCTGGCCATATTTTAAGACAACTTTAGATTTATTTGGATGAAACCATTTAGTGGTATCTCCTTGAAGTAATATATCTTACTGAGTGTGTAGCTCTAATTATGTATCTTACTAAGGTCTTATTGAGTGTGTAGACCTTATTAATGAGCTATATATTTCCTTTTTTCAGTTAGAGCCTGCTGCTTCTTCCTGCCATTATGTTTGAGAAGAGTTAGGTTTTTTTTTAAAGATATTTATCTATCTATCTATCTATCTATCTATTTATTTTGAGGTGGGGAGGGGCAGACAGGAGGAAGAGAATCTCAAGGAGGCTCCAAGCCCAGTGCACAGCCCAGCATGGGGCTTCATCTCCAAACCTTGAGATCATGTCCTGAGCCGAAATCAAGAGTTGGGCACTTAACTGACCAAGCCGCCCAGGCACCCCTTTAAGATTTTGTTTTTAAGTAATCTCTACACCCAACGTGGAGCTCAAACCCACAGTCCTGAGATCAAGAGTCACATGTCCCACAGACTGAGCCATCCAGTTGCCCATAGAAGAGTTTGGCTTATTAATTTTGAATAAAATAGGGCCAACCTATTTGCTCAGTAAAATTGGAGCAGATCCAGTTTAAAATTTTTCCCTGCAGAACACATTGTGCTCTCCCATTACACAAGTTATTTTGATAACATTGAGGTTTGTGGATAATGAGTGGGTACTCAGATAATGTTTTTTTTTTTTAAGTTTGTTTAGTAATCTCTACATCCAGTGTGGAGCTCAGACACACAGTGCCCGAGATCAAGAGTTGCACGCTTCTCCGACTGAGCCAGCCAGGCACCCCTATCTGGGTTTTTTTTTTAATGAAAGAAATAAGATTTAACTATACTGGAATATGTAATTGGAGGCCTAAAATTACCTCAGAATAAAAAATTGTAATTGGCAAGTGAATCTGAAATCCTAACTTGGCTCTAAGTAGCTGTCTTGTAATTTTTAGGCTGTCACCCTTGACCCCAATTTTCTGGATGCTTATATTAATTTAGGAAATGTCTTGAAAGAGGCACGGATATTTGACAGGTGAGAGAATGTTCTATTTGATACATTTTCTTGAGTGTTTGTTGTATTGGCACTTGAGCCTTTGGACTAAAATGATGACAGTGGTCCATTGAAATACATTTCCTTTTCTAGTATGTTGCTTTTCCCTCATCATGTCTGCTGTGTTACCTTTTATTTAGAGGCGTTGTTGCCTGACTTTTCATTGTTGGCTTTCCTCCAAGCCATTATCCTTCTCACTGGGAATTTAATTGAAATTTCTTTTATTGTGAAGCTGTTGAAGTGGTTATCTTTTAGACTGAGTTATTCCTTTGATCTGATTCTGAAAGCTAAGTAAATCCTGAATCCTGACTTCTTGATCTTTTTGTTGTTGTTAGGGGAGAGATGATTTCTTATGTGGAAATAGAAAATTTTTCAGTGTAAAAATACATATTTTTATTAAGGTGGAATTTTGATGTGAGATTTAGTATAGCATGAATTATAATTAATTGATTACACTTTGGTACAGTATACCTTGACTTAATTGTGACAAAGCATCCATTAAAAGTTAGTTGCATTGTGTGTGTGTGTGTGTGTATGTTTTTTTTTTTTTTTTTATTTACAGAGCTGTGGCAGCTTACCTTCGTGCCCTAAGCTTGAGTCCAAATCATGCAGTGGTGCACGGCAACCTGGCTTGTGTATACTATGAGCAAGGCCTGATAGATCTGGCAATAGACACCTACAGGCGAGCTATTGAACTGCAACCACATTTTCCTGATGCCTACTGCAACCTAGCCAATGCACTCAAAGAGAAGGGCAGTGTAAGGACATTTATTCAGTCTATTTCTTTGTTAACCTGGTAGGATTAAAAAAGCTGTTTTGTACCTATTATTATTAAGTATCGAAGTGGTGAATTGTTTTACTTTCGAGTTTTGGTTGAGAGAATAGCAAAAATACCTATTTTCTAGAACATTATCAGCCATTAGTCTTAACTAAGCAGTTGTTAGAATAACATCCGTGGTGGCTCTGTGATTCCTCCCTATAGGTGTTGAATAATTTGTTTCGTTTTCTAGGTTGCTGAAGCAGAAGATTGTTATAATACTGCTCTACGGCTGTGTCCCACCCATGCAGACTCTCTGAATAACCTAGCCAATATCAAAAGAGAACAGGGGAACATTGAAGAGGCTGTTCGCTTATATCGTAAAGCATTGGAAGTATGTTCAGGGTGGTGTGGCTGGATATTTTTTTCTGTGTGATAATAGAGGAAGGGCAGTTAAAGTTTGCCATGTCATCCACTTTTGTAAAAACAGTGGTCGAATCATTGAACCAGTAATTGAGTATCTAAGGTATGAGTGAAGTCCTGTGTGACATTCAAGAAAGTCTCAACATTGAGTTCATCATTTTATGGGTAGATAAGAGCTGCACGGAAAAGTTAAACTGAGTTACAGTTGAAGAGAAGTTACCAATAAGTACATAATTTTAGTGCCTGGTGGCTGTATTGGTGGTTGGTGGGTGTGGTAGGAGTTTAATAAGAGACCGAGATTTCAGAAGAGAGATGGTGGAGTAATCGGCATAAGCTAGGATGAGGAGAGAGGTCTTACCTCCTCACCTTTTTGAAACGAGGAGAGGTATAAAATAAAGAGGTAGAATTTGAGTCACTTGATTTTGAAGAATGAGGAGACTTGGAGAAGGTAGACAGAAATGTAGGGATATGAAGATATTTGAGCAAAGTTCTTACCGTGGTAAGTTATTACTGCTGGTTTAGAAGTTTTTTTTTTAAACCTCGGATGTCATCTTGACTCTGTAGGTCTTCCCAGAGTTTGCTGCTGCTCATTCAAATTTAGCAAGTGTACTGCAGCAGCAGGGAAAACTTCAGGAAGCTCTGATGCATTATAAGGAGGCTATTCGGTAAGATCCTCACTGTCTAATTTTTTTCCCTTTACATTTTTAAATGTTTGGCCTGTGGCACATTTGGCTTGTGTTAAGATGACTTCTAATAACCACAGAATAACATCACAGGGAGTTAAAGGTTTTTGTACTAGATGAAGCAAATCTTTGTTTTCTTTTTTAGAATTAGTCCTACCTTTGCTGATGCCTACTCGAACATGGGAAACACTCTAAAGGAGATGCAGGATGTTCAGGGAGCCTTGCAGTGTTACACTCGTGCCATTCAGATTAACCCTGCATTTGCAGATGCCCACAGCAATTTGGCTTCCATTCATAAGGTACTACTGTTGATTATAATATGTGCATCTAAGCACCCAGTGTTTAATTGTAACAAAATTTTTACCATCCTGCTTTACTTGTTTCTAGGATTCAGGGAATATTCCAGAAGCAATAGCTTCCTACCGCACTGCTCTGAAACTGAAGCCTGATTTTCCTGATGCTTATTGTAACTTGGCTCATTGCCTGCAGGTAAAGAGTAACAGGCCAGTAATTGGCTTTTGGTGTTGCAATCACTTTTTAATTGTTAGATGCCACATTAATCCAAGCCTGGCCGGAGACCGTGTCTTTGGTTTTTTTTTTAAAGATTTTATTTATTTGACAGAGAGAAACACAGCCAGAGAGGGAACACAAGCAGGGGGAGTGAGAGAGGGAGAAGCAGGCTTCCCGCCGAGCAGGGAGCCCGATGTGGGGCTCGATCCTGGGTCTCCAGGATCATGACCTGAGCCAAAGGCAGTAGCTTAACCAACTGAGCCACCCAGGCGCCCCCGGAGACCGTGGTTTTTAAAGGGTTATCTGATGTTACATTAGGCCAAAGTCATGTAAAGTGTTAAGTCTTGGAATGGGGTTTTCTGGGGAATAACTCCCCCCCCAAGACTTTATTTATTTGATAGAGAGAGCCAGAGAGCACAAGCTTGGGGGAGGTGGAGCAGAGATGGCAGAGGGGGAGGGAGAAGCAGGCTCCCCATCGAGCAGGGAGCCTGACATGGGGCTCTATCTGGGACCCTGGGATCATGACCCGAGCCGAAGTTGGATGCCCAATTGCCTGAACCATCCAGGTGCCCCTGGATAATGACTTCTTTTTGCCTCCTCTAGATTGTCTGTGACTGGACAGACTATGATGAGCGAATGAAGAAGTTGGTCAGTATTGTGGCTGACCAATTAGAGAAGAATAGGTTGCCTTCTGTGCATCCTCATCATAGTATGCTATATCCTCTTTCTCATGGCTTCAGGAAGGCTATTGCTGAGAGGCATGGGAACCTCTGCTTGGATAAGGTGCGATTGTTTTGTTGTAATCTTTCTGTTTCAGAGTAAAATATGGATACAGAAAATGATGCGAATAAATCATATGTATGTGGTTTAATGGGTTAACTACCATGGGGTGAACAGTACCCATGTTGAGAAATGAGACTTTGTCAGCCACCCCAGAAGCCCTTTCATTGTGTCTGTCTTGGTCATGACCCCTTCCATCCCCTAAGGTGGAATTCTAACAATAGAGGGAAGGTGTTTGAAAACCATAAAGTTTAATAAAAGTGTCTGGTACTTTATACTTTGCTTTGAGAATGAGAGCATTACTTGATCAAAGGTGGCAGTTTGCTCAGCAGAATGGATTGGAGTGCTAGATATAATTCCGTATTTTAGAAATGTTTCCCTGCAGGATTTTCTGAATGCAGAGTTTGTCATGCTCTCTGTCCATACTGCCTCGAGCTTTCTCCAAGTTTTAGATTTGATTAGGCTACTTCTTAGGTCTCCTAAACAGGTCAGAGTATGAAGCATATTATATAAACTTACTAAGATTGCATTGAATTGGCTCTGCGACTTAAATGAAGTATTCTGGGCAAACCATTCCCAACATATGGGAAGTACAGGTTTGTTTGTTTGTTTTTTTTTATTGGGGTTTGTTTTGTTTTTAATCAGTTTTCCTAGATGAAGATTTATGTACAGATACAACTGTACTAACGAGCATTGGTTTCCACTGGTAGATTAATGTCCTTCATAAACCACCATATGAACATCCAAAAGACTTGAAGCTTAGTGATGGTCGACTTCGTGTAGGATATGTGAGTTCTGACTTTGGGAATCATCCTACTTCTCACCTTATGCAGTCTATTCCAGGCATGCACAATCCTGATAAATTTGAGGTAAGACTAGTGTTTCCCTCGAGACACTATTTGTTTTATTAAAAAAACAATACTTCTGGCTTTATCGTCACCATTAGGTGTTAAATCCAGTGTCTTTTTGAAAGGTTTGAGGCACAGTTTTTACTTAATTTTACATTTAATTTTAATTTTTTAATTGAAATACAGCTGACATAAGATACTACATTAGTTACAGGTGTACAACATAGTGATTTCACAATTCTGTTCATTAGGAAATGCTCACCACTGTACGTGCAGTTACTGTCTGTTACCATATGGAGTTAGTAAATGTTGACTGAATTCCCGGTGCTCTACTTTTCATCCCCGTGACTTATTCTCTAACTGGAAGTTTGTGCTTCTTAATCCCCTTCACCCGTTTTACCCATTCTCCTCACCTCCTCGCTTCTGACAATCACCATTTTGTTCTCTACTTAGAAGGAGTCTGTTTCTGTGTACTTTTTGTTTGCTCGTTGGTTCTGTTTTATAATTCCATATATAAATGAAATCATATGGTATTTGTCTTTTTCTGTCTGACTTATTTCACTTAGCATAATATTCTCTAAGTCCATCCATGGCAAGATTTCATTCTTTTTATGATTCCATTGTGTTTATGAATGTGTGTACACCAACACTCCCCGTGTATTCTTTATCCATTCATCTCTTGTTGGAGGTTGCTTTCATATCTTGTTGAGCCCAGGTTTTAAAATCTATCTGTGCCGCCTTTCAGGTATTCTGTTACGCCCTGAGCCCAGATGATGGCACAAACTTCAGAGTGAAAGTGATGGCAGAAGCCAATCATTTCATCGATCTCTCTCAGGTAGGCAAAACTCCTACACTACAGGCTTTTAATTTTGAACAAATAGTGAATGAAACTGTTGCTTTGTAGCTTGTATTTTTCATGACTGGTGTTTAACATCAGCCATTACATATGGACAGTTACTTCAGTCTTATTTCCCTGATCATTTTACATTTATAATGAGCATGGATTGTGCCGATGTTGCAAATGAAATAAAAATGGGGTCTGTTTGTGCTTGGACATAAAACTCTTCTGGGACATGCTGGCTTAGAAGAGGAACAAATAGGTTATTTAAAGAAAATAGAGAAACTCTATGGTTCATCATGGTTCATCTGTTTTTGTGGGCCTTTGCCTTTGGTTATCTTTATTTCTGTACTTGCTCTTTTTTTTTTTTTTTTTGTACTTGCTCTTTTGCTATTTCTAGGAGCGTCAGTTTTTTTGTTTTTGTTTTTTAATTTTATTTATTTGACAGAGAGAAACATAGCCAGAGAGGGAACACAAGCAGGGGAAGTGAGAGGGGGAGAAGCAGGCTTCCTCCCGAGCAGGGAGCCCGATGTGGGACTCGATCCCGGGTCTCCGGGATCATGACCTGAGCCGAAGGCAGTCGCTTAACCAACTGAGCCACCCAGGCGCCCCTTCCTCCTTCTCTTCCTGCCTCTCTGCCTGCTTGTGATCTCGCTCTCTGTCAAATAAATAAAATCTTTTAAAAAAAAAAAAAGATTGAGGGCACCTGGGTGTCTCAGTTGGTTCAGTGGCTGACTTCAGTTGAGGTCATGATCTCAGGGTCTTGGGATCAAGTCCCACATTGGGCTCCCTGCTCAGTGGGGGAGTCTGCTTCTCCCTCTCCCTCTGCCTGCTGCTCCCCCTGCTTCTGCTGTCTCTCTCTGTCTCTGTCAAATAAGTAAAAAAAAAAAATTCTTAAAAAAAATAAAGGTTGAAACCTGTGGAGGAATTAATTTGCTCAGTCTAGAGCTTTTTCTTTATAGATTCTGTGGGCCACTTTGGTGACTTAAAGGGATATACAGTGTATGGTATATCTTGTAGTTGATACGTGAGTCATTGAAGTTCCAGCAGAAGGGTTGTGAGATTCTTGTCATTTAATAAATTGCATGTACCAACATCTTTGAATGTAGCTGTTGCTTTGGGAATATACTTAACCATTTTTGACATAGGGTTTGGACTCTAACCAAGAAGCATACTGTTCTCGACTTCTGAGACGTTCAGGGACCCACTGCTTATTGATGGGAGTCTAAACTCTTCAGCATGGCCCTCACAGTCTGTCTTTTTAAAAATTAATTATTTATTTATTTTAGAGAGAGAGAAAGGGCTTGAGTTGATAGTGGGGAGAGGCAGAGGAAGAGAATCTCAAGCAGACCCCATGCTGACCAAGGAGCCCAACACAGGGCTGGATCTCATGAACCTGAGATCATGACCTGAGCCAAAATCAAGAGTGGGACGCTTAACTGACTGAGCCACCCAGGCACCCCAGCCTTCATAATCTTTTTAAGTCCAAGCACAACTGTTTTTGCCAATACTTTTCACCCACCATTTGCCCTCATATATACCTTATATCAGATAGAAGGGATCTCACCATTTTCAAAATCTACCACGCACTTTACTCTGGTTTTTTATTCGTTCTGTTCTGTCCAACTGCCTCAAACTCTTAGCCATCTTTGAAGGCCCATTTCAAATGCCAACTCCTCTGTGAAGCCTTGTTATTCATGTGTTCAGTCTGCAGTAAACTCCCCTTCTTGTGTATTCTGTTTCTGTAATGTTTTGGGTCCATTTTAATAGTACTTAAGCATATTTTTATGCTGCATTAATGTAACTTGTTTTATCATGTTTTGCACCTGTGACTCTGAATTCTATTTGATGCCATTAAAACTGATTGAATTAATTTGAGATCATACATAGTTCTTTTTTTTTTTTATTCCACAGATTCCATGCAATGGAAAAGCAGCTGATCGGATCCATCAGGATGGTATACACATCCTTGTAAATATGAATGGTTATACCAAGGGTGCTCGAAATGAACTCTTTGCTCTCAGGCCTGCTCCTATTCAGGTGAAGGAACTAAATAGTAATTGCTCACAATGTTTATTAAACTAAAAAGACAGTGATTTTGCCCCTCCCCCTGTTACCTGGCATTTGAAACAACAGGGCAGACATGCTTAAGAAAAAAAGTATAGTTTTTGAAATGTACAGGGACAAAGAACTTTGAGTGTAGAACACAATGCCCACAGGTACATGTGTAGAGAGATGCGCAATTCATAGTTGAGTACAAACAGTTGCTTGGGCTTGTAAATTGGAAAAACGTTTAACACTTAAAAAAGGTAGTCTGAGATACTGTGTCATCTCTCTTGGCTAAAGAAGTCAACCCTCCTTGTTTGTTTAATTAGTTTTGAACTCTGGATGAAAATTTTTAGGTTTTTGTCTTGATTTTTTTTTTTTCCTTTCAGGCGATGTGGCTGGGATACCCTGGGACTAGTGGTGCGCTTTTCATGGATTATATCATCACTGATCAGGAAACTTCACCAGCTGAAGTAGCTGAGCAGTATTCTGAGAAACTGGCTTATATGCCCCATACTTTCTTTATTGGGGATCATGCTAATATGTTCCCTCACTTGAAGGTAGGTAGAAAAACAGTGCTATGTGGACGTTGTGAAGAACTGTAGTCATTTCTTTCTTTGTTATTGACCCTGTGCATCCTAAAAGATTTGTCTCAAACCTTTTGTTTTTTTTTGATTAGAAAAAAGCAGTCATCGATTTTAAGTCCAACGGCCACATCTATGACAATCGGATTGTTCTTAATGGCATCGACCTTAAAGCATTTCTTGATAGTCTGCCAGATGTGAAAATTGTCAAGGTCAGAACCTGGTCAATATTGTCATCAAAATGAAATTCTCTGCATTTGGGATCTTATTCCTAATGATATATTTTTTTTTTTTTTAAAGATGAAGTGTCCTGATGGAGGAGACAATGGGGACAGCAGTAATACAGCTCTTAATATGCCTGTTATTCCTATGAATACTATTGCAGAAGCAGTTATCGAGATGATTAACAGAGGGCAAATTCAGATAACAATTAATGGATTCAGTATTAGCAATGGACTAGCAACTACTCAGGTGAGGAGAGAATAGAGCATATACTATGTACCACCAAGTATTCATTTATCTCCTTTAAGTCTCAACTCCAGGAGGTGTAAGCATCATTATCCCTGTTTATTTTTTTTTAATTTAATTTTTTTTTAAGATTTTATTTATTTGACAGCGAGAAACACAGCGAGAGAGGGAACACAAGCAGGGGGAGTGAGAGAGGGAGAAGCAGGCTTCCCGCTGAGCAGGGAGCCCGATGTGGGACTCGATCCCGGGTCTCCGGGATCATGACCCGAGCCGAAGGCAGTTGCTTAACCAACTGAGCCACCCAGGCGTCCCCATTATCCCTGTTTTATAGGTGAGGAAATGAGTTTGGTGGAAGTTGGCATCTTACATAGATTTGTCTTATTTTATTTTTTATTTTTTTAAAGATTTATTTGAGAGAGAGAGAGAAAGTGAGAGAGAGCACAAGCAGGGAGGAGAAGGAAAAACAGGCTCCCTGCTGAACAGGGAACCTGATGCAGGATTCGATCCCAAGACCCCGGGATCATGACCTGAGCTGAAGGCAGACGCTTAGCAACTGAGCCACTCAGGCTCTCCTTTTTAAGACTTTTTAGTTCAGACAATTCCTCTAGGAATCCATTCTTGTCCTTATCAGTAATCTCACCTTCCCTGTTCCGTGGTAACCTGTCTTTTCTGCTTCTGTAATATCTGGGATGTATTCTGTATCCAGTACAACATGTTATCATTCCCTGCGTTTGTGTATCTTCCGCTGAATTGAATTACTTTAGGGTCCATGTCTTAGCCACAGTAGTGTACTATGTGTTCAATAAATACATACTGCATATTGGAGTAAGTGAATATGTAGCTCTGTTGAGACTGTAAGGCAAGGATTTCTCTCTTAGGAGTTAAACGGTTTTAGTGCTGTCGCAGTTTATACCAAGTGCGCTCAGAATCAACTCTTTTCTCTCAGGCTAGCTCCTGTTAACATAAAGGAATTAATAATAATCACTTATAATGTGTATTGGGCTAAAAAGACAATGGCAAGTTTTTTCCTAATCTCTGATTAACTGTCATTTGAAATAGAGACATGTTTGACTTAAGAAAGAAAATAGTGTGTATAGATAGTTCTTGAAATGCACTGGGACAAAGAATTTTGAGTGTAGAACACAATGCTCAAGTGTATGATATGTCCATGCATGCCTGGAATGGAATAGTCATACAACAGTTTAAGGCAGTGCCCAGATACATGGGAGTTGCAAGATAAGACTGTAATTAATTGTTTACGTAGAGACATAAAAATTTTGAGTAGTGGTCAGTGTGAGGAGATGCAAGAGAGATCGTTTGGAGGAGTACGTTTTGCCTTCAAGGATGGGTATGATTTAGAAAAGGAATATTTCTTCATTAAAGGAATAATCTGTTAATGAAATATTCATTAAAAAATGAGCAAAAGGGGGGGCGCGCCTGAGTGGCTCCGTCTTTAAGTGTGTGCCTTCGGCTCTGGTCATGATCCTGGGGTCCTGGGATCAAACCCTTTGTCGGGCTCCCTGCTCCACAGGAAGCCTGCTTCTCTCTCTCCCATTCCTCCTATAAAAATAAAAAATGAGCAAAAGCTTGCTGTTGGATTAATAGGGTTTTAAAAAGACCTTTTTTTGCTTGAGTGTTAAGTTTCAAGATGTGGGGTCCCTCCCACCGCCCCCATTAAGATAATGCTGTAACATTTTTTCCATTTTTTAACTTAATATGTCAGGAGTATTTTTTCATAGTTCAAATGACATGACTTTTAATGGTTATACTTTTGGCATCTTAAGGATTCTTTTTTATTTTTTTAAAGACCTAGTTATTTGAGAGAGAGATTACGGACGTGCGTCTATGAGAACAAGCAGGGGTAGGGGTAGAGGCTGAAGGAAGAGAGAAAATCCTGAAGCCCACTCACCACTAGCCTCGGAACCTGACACAGGGCTCTATCCCACAACCTTGAGATCGTGACCTGAGCTGAAAACAGCAGTCAGACGTCTACCCAACCTACTGAGCCACACAGGCACCCCAAAGATTCTTTATTAGTTAAAAAATACCAGATGCTGCTGACCTTAACTGTAAACGTATTGTTTTTCGTTTTCCAGATCAATAATAAAGCTGCCACTGGAGAGGAAGTTCCTCGTACCATTATTGTAACCACACGTTCTCAGTATGGGTTACCAGAAGATGCCATTGTGTACTGTAATTTTAATCAGTTGTACAAAATCGATCCTTCTACTTTGCAGATGTGGGCAAATGTGAGTATGGGTAGATTCATTATTCATGTCTGGAGAGTGGTAGAGATTATGTAGACTGTCTTGCTGAGGCTGCCCTCCACCCCCATTCAGGAGCTGTTGTGCTCATTTCTACAGAAGAATAGATTTTTCAGCCATTTTTGATTTTTTTCTTCCAGTGTCTAAAAATCATGTTATGAACCTTTTTAATTTATGTATTCATAGCCAGGGATCAGCAAACTTATTTTTAAAGGGCCAGATGGTAAATATTTTTGGTTTTGCAGTTCATACTCTGTCACATTTGCTTAACTCTGCCATTTGGAGCAGGCAAACACCATAGACATTATGTAAATGAAGGAGTATAGATGTGTTCCAGTAAAGTTATATTTACCAAAATAGGCAACATGCCAGACTTGGCTTATAGGTTAGAGTTTGCCAACCCATGGCCTAAACTGATAGCAGAAGTGTCATGTCCACATCCACTGTTGCATGACAGTCTTGCAATATTGTAGAGTGGTAATCGCGAAGGAATCATTGTATGCCGTTATCTCTTGGTCAGTTCATTGCACCAGTTTGCATAAGCAGGACCTCTGAAAGTTCTAAACTTGACTATACATAACTGATTCTTACTCCACTGGGCTAAGATAGAGATAATTCTTGGTTGATTTTCTTTTTGATATTGTGGTGGGGTTTTTCTTTTTGTACTTTTGAATTTTTTTTTAAAAAAAGATTTTATTTAACAGAGAGAAACACAGCCAGAGAGGGAACACAAGTGGGGGCAGTGAGAGAGGGAGAAGCAGGCTTCCCGCCGAGCAGGGAGCCCGGTTTGGGGGCTTGATCTCGGCACTCCAGGATGATGACCTGAGCACAAGGCAGATGCTTAACGACTGAGCCAGCCAGGCACACCACCCCCACCCCC
>PITA01021949.1:14219-31625 GCA_004023965.1 Spilogale gracilis | reverse complement strand
TTTTTTTTTTTTAAAGATTTTATTTATTTGACAGCGAGAAACATAGCTAGAGAGGGAACACAAGCAGGGGGAGTGAGAGAGGGAGAAGCAGGCTTCCCGCCGAGCAGGGAGCCCGATGTGGGGCTCGATCCTGGGTCTCCAGGATCATGACCTGAGCTGAAGGCAGTCGCTTAACCAACTGAGCCACCCAGGCGCCCCTGTTCTTCTTTTAAAAACATTGTTTTGGGGGTACAGATGCTTAACTGGGGGTGCAGACACTTAACTGACTGAGCCACCCAGGTACCCTAGTCCTTTGCATTTGCATGTAGATTAAAAAAAAAAATCAGTTTGTGAATTGTTACAAAAAAGGTTACTGGGAATTTGAAAGGAAATATGTGAGATTTATAGATTAATTTAAGGAGAATTTTGACAACATTGAGACTTGGAATTCATGAGCGTGGGCAATCTTTCCATTTGTTTAGGTCTTTAATTTTCCTCGACATTGTTTTGTAGTTCCCTTCTAATCTCTGTGGATTACTAATGATGGCCTCTCTTTAATTCCTGATTTTGGAAATGTGTGTCTTTTCTGAACTTTTTCTTCATAGGTCTAGATAAAACTTCTCAACTTTATTGATTTTTTAAAAATATTTTTATTTATTTAATCAAGAGAGACACAGCAGGAGAGGGAACACAAACAGGGGAAGTAGGAGAGGAAAAAGAAGGCTTCCCACCATGGAGGGAGATCAATGTTGGGCTCCAAGTCAGAAAGTTGGGATCATGACCTGAGCCGAAGGCAGACAGACGCCCAACAACTGAACCACCATTTGAAGAACCAATCTGTATTTCATTGATTTTTCTTTAGAGTTTTTCCATTTTATGTTCATTGATTTCTCTTCTAATCTTTAGAACGTTCTTTCTTCTACTTGCTTTGTTTTTAGATTGTTCTCCCCCCCGCCCCGTTTTCTTAATGTGGAACCTTAGGTTACTGACCTGAGAACTTTCTTCTATTATAGGCATTTAATGCTATAAATATCCATCTAAGCTCTGTTTTTTCTGTAACCCACACATTCTGATACATTGTGTTTTCATTTACACCCAGCTCAATATACTTTCTAATTGCTCCTGTGATTTCTTCTTTATGGAAGTACATTCTTTAACTTCCAAATATTATGGGATTTCCGAGATTTCTTTTTGTTTTTGATTTCTAATTTAATTCCATTGTAGTCAGTAAACATACTTTATATAATTAAACTGTTTAAATACACTGGGACTTGTTTTATGGCCTATCATATGGTCTTTCCTAGGGCATGTTCCATATGGACTTGAAAAGAATGTGTCTCTGCAGTCAGAGTGTTCTGTATGTCCCAGAGTGAACTGATAGTGTGTTCAACCCACCTATACTCTTGTTAATTTCATATCTATTTTTTCTGTCAGTTATTGAGGGGGAATTGAAATACCCAACTATTATTGTGGAATTATTTAATTCAACTTCAATTCTGTCAGTTTTTGCTTCCTATATTTGCTCTGTTTTTGATGTGTAAAGATTTATAATTGTTTTAATTCCTCATGTACTGATCCTCTTGTCTCTATGGAATATTCCTTTATTGTAGAATACTTTTTGTATTCCAGTTTATTTTGTTTGATATTAATATAGCCACTTGAGCTCTCTTATGGATACTGTTTTGGATATCTTTTTCCATTATCTTACTTTCAATCTCTTTGTGTCTTGGGATCTTTGTGTAATTTACTTCTTGTAGGCAGCATATAGGTAGATCTTGGTTTTTTAATCCAATATGACAATCTTTGCCTTTTGTTTGGAGTATTAAACTTGACTGGGTTTCATTCAGGCCCCTGGTGTCAAAAAGTTTTCTGTCTTCTACCGATGGATTCGTGAGTAGATAGGGGCCACTTTCAATGTTCAGGCCATTTTTATGTCTTCTCCAAGTTTTTCCTTTCCATCTGGCCTTTTTGCATTCCCTTTGTGTTTTCTGTACAACCCCATGGTTGGCCAGGACTATATGCCTAGCTTGGGCTTGTCTTCAGTCTCTGCTGTGCATACACATCAACTCAGCCAGGAATATGCTTGCCCCAGTCATAGATGTAACCTTGGGCTAATGGAGCCACCTTCACCCACTGCCAAGATTGTCACTTTTGGACTGCGCGGATGGACGCAGGTGCCATCCACTGCTCCAAATCAGGCAAAGTCTTTGATTGTGGCTGCAAAACTCCTGATCCTCATGGTCTGCCCTGTCCTGGCAAAACATTTTCCACTGACCTGGGGAGAGAAATGGAAGCAGGTCCAGGCAAAAATGGCAGACTCCTGCTGTTCTTTGTAAATTTTTTTTAACTTTTTTTTTTTTTTAAGATTTTATTTGTTTATTTGATAGAGAGAAACACAGCCAGAGAGGGAGCACAAGCAGGGGGAGTGAGAGAGGGAGAAGCAGGCTTCCTGGCGAGCAGGGAGCCCAATGCGGCGCTCGATCCTGGGTCTCCGGGATCATGACCTGAGCCGAAGGCAGTTGATTAATCAACTGAGCCACCCACTGTTCTTTGTAATTTTACGAGCAAATGTTTCTTATATTTTTGTATGCCTTTGGTCAATTCCCAAGGCAATGAAAAGTTGTTTTGTCATATTTGCCCAGCTTTATAGTTGCTTTTTGAGGATGGGATTTGTTGACCTCCTCACTCGGTCATAGCCAGAAATCCCACTAACAAAGCCAAGGGCACTGAAACCTATTTCCAACAGGAAGTTTCAGTATTGAACATTTCCTGTTAGATTCTGAAGCCTGCTCTTACCTCATTTATTACAGAGGAGACTTGCACAATACTGGTTTATCTGCCTCCTAATCTAAGGGAATTTAGTTAATGAAATGGTGAAAAATCTTCGCCAGAGGCATTTTCCTCAATACAGCAATCCTCAGCAGAGACATGTAAATGGAATTTCAGTGTATTAGTTGATAGATTTTTATGTGTTTTAATGCTCATGACTGATTTACTTGATAGACTTATTTATTTGATAGAAAGAGACACAGTGAGAGAGGGAACACAAGCAGGGGGAGTGGGAGAGGGAGAAGAAGCAGGCTTCCCACTGAGTGGGGAGCCCAATGTGGGCTCCATCCCAGGACCCTGGGATCATGACCTGAGCCGAAGGCAGATGCTTAATGACTGAGCCACCCAGACGCCCCAGTGATACCTGTTGAATTCTTAGGTACCTGTCATTGTACTAATTGTTACACCTACATTAACTGTAAGTTAGGTATTATTACAAGCCACATTTTATAGTTGGGAAAGTAACCTATCAGGAGTTACTAGCTAGTAACTGGAAGCCAAGTGGCTGAGAACCAGAGCCTGAGAAGGATATTACCTATACTCCATGGCTTTGTGACAAGTCTTGAAAGTTACAGACATGGACATGACCAATCAATGGCAAGATGGTAAGTCGTGACCTATCCCAACATTAAGGACAGGAACAAGGAGACAGTGTCCATGCACAGATCAGACATGGAAGGTATGACCCTCTTGGGATGACTAATATTTACTTCCCATGATTGTAGTTACTCATGACAAACTTTAAGCACATCCATCCCTCTAAGGGACCCACACTGAATGTGATGGCAGGGCTTAGGGAGCGTAACCTCTCCTAAGGACAGTACCTCCTCCCTGCGGTGGGCCAGGCATCCCTTACTGGGAAAGCCCTTCTTTCTCAATGAGTTTCCTCATTTTAAGACTTTTGAAATTGAGGTTTAAAGAACTGACCCACCCCTGAAGCCCCTAAAAGCCAGTTCTAGCATTACCTCTTTCCTGAAGTTTTCCTTGTAAGGACACTAATCCTTACTGCTCTCCTGTCTCTGAGTTCCTTCAATGTGATCTGTATGCTTCATTCAGGGAACCCTGTTCTGTATGGCTGAGTGGTTTTATTCGTACCATACATGACAGCCAAGGCATAGGTTGGAACCCAAATGAGACAGTTACCTTTTCCCAAAGAACAACTGCTCTACCACCCTGTGCACTGGAATGAAAGGCAGTGTGGCCCCTTGTCCTATTTCTGGGGAAACATTTCAAACACAGAGCCTTCTAACAGTGGGCATCAACTTCCACTTATACATATAACTATTATTTTCTCCCTCTCTTTCTTTTCTTCTCTCATTTTCCCCCTCTGGGAAATACAGAAACAGGATTATAGGATAAAATGAATGCTTCCCAAAACTGAGCTTCATCTCCCTATGGTATTGGAAGGAGAGAATTTTTCCCTTCCTGTCCTTTTTCCTCCTCACTCTCTTGCCCTGTAAGAATGGACAGGTGAAAATATCATGGGCATCCCTATTAGAATGTCCAGAATCCTAGGAACTAGAGATCATGGGAATCTGTTAGGTAAAATTTGCTAAATTACAGGGATTTGAAACACATCCTCCAGTCATTTATGATTACTTCCCTCCTATTTCTTTCCTTATGTATTTCTTAACCTAATGTGATGATGATTGGGTTTGGAGAAAAGCCTTTAGAAAATAATAAAATAAAATAAAATAAAATAAAATAAAATAAAACAAAATCATCTTGTTTTGTATGATGCATTCCCCTTTCTAGATTAGAAATAGTTCTGCAGTAGTTATGCCTAATGCTGTAGACTTGATAATGATGAGTCTATGCGTATGTATGGCTGAAAAAGGCTCATTCACAATTGGTACCATTTTTTTTTGTACCAAGGGGACAGTGAGGTTGATTCCACTATTGTGGACTGTAGCTGTAGTTCGCAGCTCACTTTTTGCCTCATCATGCACTCTTGACACATGGGTTAAAAACAAACTCTTCTTTGAATGGCCAAACTAAAACAATATAAGAAACAACAAGTGTTGGTGAGGATGAGAGAAAAAGGAACCCTTATGCACTGCTGGGAGGAATGCAAATTTGTGTGGCCACTGCCGAAAAGAGTATGGAGGTTCCCCAAAAAGTTAAAACTAGAATTACCTTATGGTCCAATAATTCCACCACTGGTTATTTACCCAAACTATACAAAAACACTAATTTGAAAGATACATGCACCATTATGTTTGTTGCAGCGTTATTTACAATAGTCAGATTATGGAAGCAACCCAAGTGTCTATCAATAGATGAATGGATAAAGATGTGGTATATATAATATATACAGAATATTACTCAACCATAAAAAGGAATGAAATCTTGCCATCTGCAACAACATCAATGCATCTAGAGGGCATAATGCTAAGTGAAATAAATCAGAGAAAGATAAATACCATCTGATTTCATTCACATCTGGAATTTAAGAAATAAAACAAATAAGCAAAGAAAAAAAGAGACAAAATAAAAAAAGACTTGGGTGTGGAGCCCAACATGTGGCTTGAACTCACAACCCTGAGATCAAGACCTGAACTGAGTTCAAGAATCTTAACCAACTAAGCCACCCAGGTACCCCCTAAAAAAAAGAGAGTCTTAAATATAGAGAACAAACTAATGGTTACCAGAAGGGAGGTGGGTAGAGGGAATGGGTGAAACAAGTGAAGAGGATTGAGAGTACACTTATCATGATGGGCACTGTGTAATGTATAAAATTGTTGAATCATTATACTGTACACCTGAAACTAATGTAACTAATGTAAACTAATGGACTCTTGAGAAACAAACTGAGGATTTTAACTGTATGTTAATTATACTGGAATTATAAACTGAGGGTTTTAACTGTATGTTAATTATATTGGAATTACAATTAAAAAAACAACAACTCAAAAAAAATAAAAATAAAAAAATAAATAAACAACAACTCTACTCCATCTCTCATTTGTGCAAACCACCTTGGTTGGCCTTTAAGCCTTATAATGCTCATTGGTAGAGTATGGGCACCTCTTCCATATTATGTACCATTAGGAGGGCATCAAAAGTTCACAGATAAAACCATTGCTCATTATTTTTTGTCTTTGGCCTCCCTCATTCCCTCACTGGTATGGTAACTCCAAGTCCAAAGTTTACTTTGTCATGACCAAGACTGTGCCCAGAGACTCCAAGTGTTTCCTAATGCCCCGAACTTTCTCTTGTCATCTTGTCCGATCCTTGTTTCTACCTTTCCAAACCTACGAATGCCATCAAAAGTAGATAATCTAGCTATGGGAGAAGTTCTAGCTCAAACTCAATATTTTCTTCTAAGATTTCTGAAAGTTAACACTATTGTTGAACTTCTAGAGCTTAATCAGGCCACTACCTGGATTCTTTCAGGACCATAAGTTCTCTCTTTTTTAAAAAATTAATTTATTTTTTTATTGTGTTATGTTAGTCACCATAAAGTACATTAGTTTTTGATGCAGTGTTCCAAGATTCATTGTTTACATACAACATCCAGTGGTCCATGCAATACATGCCCTCCTTAATACTCACCACGAGGATCATATATCACCTCACTCCCCTTTCCTCTAAAACCCTCAGTTTGTTTCTCAAGAGTCCACAGTCTCTCATGGTTCATCTCCCCTTCCAATTCCCCTCAATTCACTTTTCCTTTCCTTCTCCTAATGTCCTTCATGCTATTCCTTACATTCCACCAGTAAGTGAAACCATATGATAATTGGCTTTCTCTGCTTGACTTAATTCACTCAGCATAATCTCCTCCAGTCCCATCCATGCTGATGCAAAAGTTGGGTATTCATCCTTTCTGATGCCTGAGTAATTCCACTGTATATATGGACCACATCTTCTTTATCCATTCATCTGTTGAAGGGTATCTTGGCTCTTTCCATACTTTGGCTATTGTGGACATTGTTGCTATGAACATTGGGGTACATATGGCCCTTCTTTCCACTAAATCTGTATCTTTGGGATAAATACCCAACAGTGCAATTGCAAGGTCATAGGGCAGCTCTATTTTTACTTTTTGAGGAATTTCCACACTGTTTCCCAAAGTGGCTGCACCAACTTGCATTCCCACCAGCAGTGTAAGAGAGTTCCTCTTCCTCTCCAACATTTGTTACTTCCTACCTTGTTAATCTTTGTCATTCTAACTGGTGTAAGGTGGTATCTTGATATGGTTTTGATTTAAATTTCCCTGAAAACATACAAATGGATAGCAGACACATGAAAAAAAAATTCTCTGTCTTGAACAACTTAAGGATGAACAGTACAGCCTGGACTGAGGCTAAAGGAAGAATGGGCATGGCCATGTCCTTTACATGTGTCTAGTAATGACTTTAGCTTGACATTAATACAGATGTTTATTATTTAATGAGTTAGACAGGCAGATATTAAAAACAGCCAAATGTGACCCAGATCTGACAATTATCCAAGAGAACCTGCAGGTATTGGTAATATGGCTTTTCATGTTCTTAGGAGGAAAAAAAAACCCACTGATGTGACTGTATAAAAGACAAAGTGATGGTCCTTCTGAGTTTTCTCTGAGGTAGCTATTCTCAGAAGATACGATCCAACAGTTGAAGGGCTTTGATCACCTCAGCCTAGGCACCCATGCATTTGAGGTGGTTCATTGCAACACTATGAGAAAGACTGAATGGAATTAGACCCACATGATTGAAGAGGGATAAGCGCTGGGAAGAGGTCTAGGGCAGTGGGCAGGACAGGACATTAAAGGGGTAGAGTAACAGATGACAGATGGTGTAGTGGCCCAGGAAGAGGAGGTAGTGGGGGTGGGACGGTTTTTTACAACACAGGTTTCTAACACAAACAAATGGATATTATTTGACAGCTGGGGATAGTGCAGTCACAGAGAAACCAACACTGGGAGATTCTTAAAGTCTGGGCAGCATCAGGAAAGCCAGTGGGCAAGAGTTTACAGTTGATCAGGAGCATCTGCTAGACCTGGGACACAAGTTGAGGAATGCATTTCAGGAAGTTATAAGAAGTGGAGCACAAGGTCACAGACAGGTGAGCGACAAGAGAGACTTAAGACTGGATATGTGGCAATCTTCCTTAGCTGTTGTTAAGACAGTATCCATCTGATGTGGCCTTACCTCTGAGGAGTAGAGGCAACAGGAGCTGAGGAAGATTGATGGACAGATCCAAAGATGTCTCAGTCCCACATCACAGAGCTCTGATTTCTTATACCTTAATGTAAGTGTCATGATTTAAATGGCTGAGAGCTGGCACAGAAGGAGGGTGAGCTGGTCATAGGGGTCAAAGGTCAATGGAAAGAAACAGATTGAGCAAAAGCACAGATACTTAAAATGAAGTCTGAGTCTAGTGGGTCAGTACTGAGGAGTCATTGCAGAAGTAAAGACTTAAAACCAAATGTTGTGGCATAAGAGGTTTCATGACTAGTGGCTCATTGGATAGAGAGGGAAACTGTTACAGATAGAATAGCAGAAAAGGATGCACTTTTTCAGGTACCATTAGGACATTGTAGGTTAAGGAGTATCAGTCTTTTTTGGGATGCAGAATATAGTTGAGTCTTGTTTTTTAATTTAACTTTTATTTTTATTTTTTATCCAATCAGAAAACCTCTGCCTTTAAGTTAGACTATTCAGACAATGCATATGAAATATGATAATTAGTATGCTTCTATTTGAATCCTGTGTCTTGGGATGCCTGAGTGGCTCAGGTGGTTAAGTGTTTAAGTGTCTGCTTTCAGCTCAAGTCATGATCCCGGGGTCCTGGGATCTGCCCCCAGTTGGGGCTCCCTGCTCAGCAGGGAGCCTGTTTCTCCCTCTCCTTCCTGCTTTCCTTATTTGTGTGCACCCTTTCTCTCTGTGTCAAATGAATAAATAAAAAATCTTTTAAAAAATAAATCTAGTGTCTTGTTATTTTTATATTTATCCCATCTAGTCTTTATTCTCTTCTCTTTCATTTTCTGCCTTCTGTTGGATTACTTGAACATTTAAAAAAATAATTTCATTTTAGCTCCTATGTTGGTTTATTAGCTTTAACTCTTTATTATATTGTTATGGTGGTTGATTTATGATTTAGCCTATCATAGTCTACCTTCAAATAATATAATACCACTTCTTGTATAACACAAGAAACTAACTTCTATTTTTCCCTTTACAGCCTTTGTGATATCAGTATCCTACATTTATTTGTTTTGTTTTGTTTTTTAAAAGATTTTATTTATTTATCTGACAGAGAGAGATCACAAACAGGCAGAGAGGCAGGCAGAGAGAGAGGAGGAAGCAGGTTCCCTGCAGAGCAGAGAGCCTGATGTAGGCCTTGATCCCAGGACACTGAGATCATGACCTGAGCTGAAGGCAGAGGCTTTAACCCACTGAGCCAACCAGGTGTCCTTATTATTTTTAAAATGTTTGTTTATTTATTTGAGACACAGAGTGAAAGTTGGGGGGAGGAGGGAGAAAATCCTAAGCAGACTCTCTGCTGAGTGGGGAGTCTGATGTGGGGCTCAATCCCATGGTCCTGAGATCATGACCTGAGCTGAAATAAATCAGACACTCAACTAACTGAGCCACCCAGAAACCCCTATTTATACATGTTTTAAAACAATTTTATCATATGCTTTGATGTAGTTTTCTTCATGTTTCTTTTCTTGGGGTTCAGAGACCATCTTAGATTTGTGTGTTTATAGTTTTTTAATCAAATTTGGAAATTTCTTGGGGCGCCTGGGTGGCTAAGTTGGTTAAGCAACTGCCTTCAGCTCAGGTCATGATCCCGGAGACCCAGGATTGAGTCCCACATTGGGCTCCCTGCTCAGTGGGAAGCCTGCTTCTCCCTCTCTCACTCCCTCTGCTTGTGTTCCCTCTCTGGCTGTGTTTCTCTCTGTCAAATAAATAAAATCTTTAAAAAAAATTTTTTTGGAAATTTCTTGACCTTTATTTCTTCAATATTTTTTCTGTTCCTGCTCTCTTTGTGACTTTCATTACATGTTTATTGGATTGTTTTAAGTTGTTGTAGAGTTCACTGATGTTTTATTTTTTTTCCTAGTATTCTCTCTGGGTTTCATATTGGATATTTTCTGTTGTTATGTCCTCAAGTTCACTAATCTTTTCTTCTGTTATGTCTAATCTTCTGTTAACACCATCCAATGTACTTTTGATCTCAGACATTGATGTTTTCATTTCTAGAAGTTTGATTTGGGTCTTTTTTCTGTATTCCACCTCTCTACTTACTATGTTCAATCGTTCTTCTAGACTATCAAACATATGGAATAGAGTTAAAATAATTGTCTTAATGTCCTTAATTATTAACTCAATCATTTGTGTTATTTCTTTTCTCTTCCTTTATTGTGGATCATATTTTGCTGCTTCTTTTTATGTCTGGTAATTTGAATACCAAACCGAATTCTCAGGGTCAGATAACTTCATATTTTTATAAATATTGTTGAATTTTGTTTTGTGTTGCAGTTAAGTTACTTGGAAAGAGTTTTATATTTTGAGATCTTGCTCTTAAGTTTTGTCAGGTGAGACCAGTGGTGTTTTAGCCTAGGGATAATTCTGTTTCACTACAGCGGCAAACTCTTCTGGGTTCTCTAATTGATATTCCATAGATTGTGAGGTTTTTCATTTTGGCTAGTGGGAAGAACTTTCCTAGTCCTGTGTGAATTTAGGGGATTATTCCCTCTTATACTTTTGTGTGACCCTTTCCCTGGCTCTAGATAATTTCCTCACATGGACCTGAAGAACGACTTGAGGGAGACCTGCAGATCTCAAAGGCTGTCATTGTGTATAGCTCCTTAGTCTTCAGTACTCTGTCCTGAGAACTCACTCAGTCACCCTGGCTCCCCTGGACCACCTGTCTTATCTATTCAACATTGGAAGATTGTCGTATTTTCCACAGCTCATCTCTCTGTGCTAAATCTTGGACACTCTCTGCAGGTAGTACTGGGGTAACCACATTTTCTTCAGCATTTTAGTTGTTTCAAGCAGGAGGTAAACTCAATCCTTGTTACTCATCTTGGACAGAAGCAGAAGTGCATTTGTGTTTCCAAATGTTTTACATCCATAAGGCTTGTTTTCTTAGGTGAGAAACAGAAGAATATTCCATACCTCAGTGCTCACTGGTGAACAAGGTTAGGGCACACATTACCTTACATTACCAGGCTTTGAAACATGTTCTCTGATCTGTCTCTAACCTCAGTAATATGCCTTGAGTAACTTGCTTGGTTCTTGTTCTTTTTTTTTTTTTAAAGATTTTATTTATTTGTCAGAGAGAAACACAGCCAGAGAGGGAACACAAGCAGGGGGAGTGAGAGAGGGAGAAGCAGGCTCCCTGCCGAGCAGGGAGCCCAATGTGGGGCTCGATCCCGGGTCTCCGGGATCATGACCTGAGCTGAAGGCAGTCGCTTAACTAACTGAGCCACCCAGGCACCCCTTGGTTCTTGTTCTTTATCTTGCCTTAACCTCTGGTAACCAATGTTTTTTAGATTCTTCCTTGTCTGCCTAGAGAGCAGAAAATCTCTTGACAAACCCAGTTCCCAAATCCCTACCCAAAAACATATATTCTACTCACACCTACTAAGTTGACTTTCTTTTCTCTTTTCTTTTCTTTTCCTTCCTTCCTTCTTTCCTTCCTTCCTTCCTTTCTTCCTTCTTTCCTTTTTTCTTTCTTTCTTTCTTTCTTTCTTTCTTTCTTTCTTTCTTTCTTTCTTTCTTTCTTTCTTTCTGTCTCTCTCTCCCCTTCTTTCCTTCCTTCCTTCCTTCCTTCCTTCCTTCCTTCCGTCCTTCCTTCCTTCCTTCTTTATCAAGTATTTACACAGTGTGGACTGGCATTCTGCTATGTATCAGAAAAATCAGACACTATTCCCACTTTCATGGTTATTTCAGATATTTTCTGACCACATAATGAATAAACATTGAAACTTACACATTTGGCCTTATCTGACTCTAGATTTAGCCACAATGATTATAGTACAGAAGCATTTCACTTCCTTTTTCAATTATGTAGTACCCTCAGTTAGAGCAAAACCATGAACATTTAGGTTAACTTTAAAGACTGCTCAAAGCCATGTCATTTCTTGTGGTATCAACTTACTGCAAAAGGCAACATGGCCAGGAGGGGCAAGATGGCAGAGAAGTAAGAGACCTGTTTCAAAAGGTCTCCTGAAGTGAGCTGAACTATCTACCAGGACAATCTGAACACCCATGAAATCAGATGGAGATGTAAGACTACACACTTCTGGATCTCTACGGGGGCAGAGGAGCATCAGCAGAGAGGTAAAGCAGAGTGGGAGTGCTCAGGCTGATTTCAGAGAAGTAGGAGGGGGAAGGAGCCAACAGAAGCAACCCATTGGAAAGTAATACCCCAATGCAAAAGCGCTCTGTGCTTGGGGACCAGCATCAACTTGCAGTCTGGTTAAAAGCACTCAAAAGCAAAGGGTCTTCACCGTTGGCAGGGATATAAAACCACGACACCGGGCCAGGGATAGAAAGTGCTCCCTGGTGCTGTGCAGGAGGGAACCTGGCTGCACGGAGTGTCTTTAAAACTGCCACGTTTCCCTGCCTCCCCCCCCCCCCGCCACATTTTCTTCCCTCCGATTGGGCCAAGTGTGCACAACCCACAAAGGAGGTGACTCTGCACTTTATTTTAAAATTCATTCTCACAGTTTTTGTTCTTTTATTTTTTAACCCACTTATTATCACAACATGATACTTAATACAACACTCCCTAATAACTTTTTACCTTGAACTTTTTTCAAACACATACCTGTGTTTTGTTGTTGTTATTGTTGTTGCTTCTTCTGTTTGTTTTTTCTGTTTCTTTTCCTTTTTTCTCTCTTCTTTCCTTTATTCTTTTTTCTTTTAAATATACATATAGTTATAAGCTTCAAGGTAATCCTTCATTCCTATTCAATACTACTTCTATATACAAATGAGTTTTAATCTCCCTATATCTTTAGATTGTGGACTCCACTAACACAATAACAAGACACAACCAGGAGGATCTAAAATACTTTCCTTGCCCACAAGGAGGGCTTGCACTCACCTTCACACCCTATTCTGTCAGTGTTTCTGTATAATTGTTTTTGCCTTTGTAATATATAAATACTGGTCTTGAGGGTCATTCAGGTTGGGCTTAGCTTTTTGATCTCTTCAACTTTCTTTTGCTCTTGATGGTCTTTTTCTTTACTTTGTTGTAGTTTTGTACCATATAAATCCTATCACTGGGGCCCACTCTGGCTGGTTTTTTTTCTTGCTTCCTTTCTCTTCTCTCTCTTTTTTCTTTCTTCTTCTTTTCAGTGGTGACTTCTGATTGCTCCGAAATCAGCGAACAATTCACTTGGATAGTGGTTGATATATTCAGCTATATTTCCCCTCAACCACTCCTTGCCAAAATGACTCAGAGGAGGAAAAACCAACAGAAGAAAACCCAGAGACTGCAACCCCTGTCAGAGAATTATTGGAAATGAACATAAACAATATGACAGAAATGGAATTCAGGACAGCAATCGTCCAAGCAATGGCTAACTTGGAAAAGAACATTAGTCTCAAGATAGAAGCTCTAATGACAGAAGTGAAAGCTGAGGTTAGAAAGGCTATTAATGAGATGCAATCTAATTTAAATATGCTAACAGCTAGAGTAAGTGAAGCTGAAGATCATATTAGTGATTTAGAAGACAGATAGATTAAGAAGGAGGAGCAAGAGAAATCTTGGAACAAACAGCTAAAATCCCATGAAAATAGAATTAGGGAAATAAATGATGCCATGAAACTCTCCAATATCAGAATTATTGGAATCCCCAAAGGAGTTGAGAGAGAAGCCTAGAAGATATAGTTGAACAAATCATGGATGAAAATTTCCCTAATCTGGGAATGAAACAAATGTTCATGTCCTAGAGGACATGAGGACACCCCCCCCCCCCGAGATCATTGAGGCCAGAAAAACCCCCAGTCCTAGAGGCAGAGAGGACACCCGTCCCCCCCGAGATCAATGAGGCCAGAAAAAACCCCAGGCACAAAATTGTGAAACTCATGAATCATAAAATCAAAGAATATATCTTAAGGGCAGCTAGGGGGAAGTGATCCCTTACGTACAGAGGGAGGACCATCAGAATAACGTCAGACATATCCACAGAAACCTGGCAAGCCAGAAAGGGCTGGCAAGACATATTTAGGAAATCACATGAAAAAAAATATGCAACCAAGGATAATGTACCCAGCAAGGCTGACTTTCAGAATGGAAGGGGACATAAAGAGCTTTTAGGACCTCCAAGGACTAAAAGATTATGCAACCACCAAGCCAGCACTACAAGAAATATTAAGAGGGGTTCTATAAAAGAGAAACAAATCCAAGAGTGACACAGAACAGAAATTTACAGAGGTAATCTATGGAAACATGAACTTCACAAGCAACATGATGTCAATAAAAACATATCTATCAATAATCACTCTCAATGTGAATGGCCTAAGTGCTCCAATAAAAAGGCAGAGGGTTGCAGACTGGATAAAATGACAGGACCCATCCTGTCCATATGCTGTTTACAAGAGACACATTTTGAATCTAAAGACACTTCTAGGCTGAATGTGAGGGGATGGAGGACCATCTTTCATGCCAATGGACCTCAAAAGAAAGCCGGGATAGCTATTCTCATATCAGACAAATTGGATTTTAATCTAAAGACTGTAGTCAGAGACACAGAAGGACACTACATCATTCTCAAAGGGTCTATACACCAAGAAAATCTAAGAATTGTAAATATTTATGCCCCCAACATGGGAGCAGCCAACTACATAAGCCAACTGTTAAGCAAAATAAAGAGTCATATTGATACAAATACATTAATTATAGGAGATCTTAACACACCACTCTCAGCAATGGACAGATCATTTAAACAGAAAATCAACAAAGAAATAAGAACTTTGAATGACACATTGGACCAGATGGATCTCATAGGTATATTCAGAACATTCCACCCTAAAACAGCAGAATACTCATTCTTCTCAAGTGCACATGGAACTTTCTCCAGAATAGACCACATACTAGGTCACAAATCAGAGCTCAACTGATACCTGAAGATTGAGATTATTCCCTGCATATTCTCTGACCACAATGCCTTAAAACTGGAACTCAACCACAACAAAAAGTTCAGAAGAAAATTAAACACTTGGAAGCTAAAGACTATCCTGCTCAAGAATCTGTGGATCAACCAGGAAATCAAGGAAGAACTGAAACACTTCATAGAAACCAATGAGAATGAAGATACATCAACTCAAAACCTATGGGATACAGCAAAGGCAGTCCTAGAGGGAAATACATAGCCATCCAAGCCTCACTCAAAAAAAATTGAAAAATCCCGAATACACCAACTATTGTTATACCGTAAAGAACTGGAAAATTAACAACAAATTAAACCAACCCCACACACAAGATGGGAAATAATTAAGATTAGAGCAGAGATCAATGAATTAGAAACTAGAGATACAGTAGGACACATCAATGAAACTAGAAGCTGGCTCTTTGAAAGAATTAATAAGATCAATAAACCATTGGCCAAACTCATCCAAAAGAAAAGGGAGAAGACCCAAATTAATAAAATTATGAATGAAAGGGAGAGATCACGACTTACACCAAGGAAATAGAAACAATCATCAGAAATTACTATCAATAATTATATCCCAATAAGTTTAACAACCTGGAAGATATGGATACATTCTTGGAAACATAAACTTCCAAGACTGAAACAGGAAGAAATTGACAATCTGAATAGACCTATATCTAGTAACAAGATTGAAGCAGTGATCAAAAACCTCCCAAAAAACAAGAGCCCAGGACCAGACGGATTCTCTGGGGAATTCTACCAAACATTCAAAGAAGAAATAACTCCTATTCTCCTGAAGCTGTTTCAGAAAATAGAAACAGAAGGAAAACTTCCAAACTCTTTCTATGAAGCAAGCATTACTCTAATCCCCAAACCAGACAAAGACCCCATCAAAAAGGAGAACTTCAGACCAATATCTCTGATGAATATGGATGCCAAAATTCTTTTTTAAATTTTTTACAGATTTTATTTTCTTATTTGACAGAAAGAGAGATCACAAGTAGGCAGAGAGGCAGGCAGAGAGAGAGGAGGAAGCAGGCTCCCTGCTGAGCAGAGAACCCGATGTGGGCCTCAATCCCAGGACCCTGAGATCTTGACCCAAGCTGAAGGCAGAGGCTTTAACCCACTGAACCACCCAGGTGCCTGGATGCCAAGATTCTTAACAAGATCCTTGCTAACAGGATCCAACAATACATTAAAAAGATTATCCACCATGATCAGGTGGGATTTATTCCAGGGATGCAAGGGTGGTTCAACACTCTCAAATCAATCAATGGGATAGAACAAATCAATAAGAGAAGAGAGAAGAACCACATGGTACTCTCAATTGATGCAGAAAAGGCATTTGACAAAATACAACATCCGTTCCTGATTGAAACTCTTCAAAGTATAGGAATAGAGGGAACATTCCTCAACCTCATAAAATCTATCTATGAAAAACCCACAGCAAATATCATCCTCAATGGGGAAAAACTGACAGCCTTCCCTCTGAGATCAGGAACAAGACAAGGATGCCCACTCTCACCACTACTGTTCAACATAGTGTTAGAAGTCCTAGCAACAGCAATCAGACAACAGAAAGAAATAAAAGATATTCAACTTGGCAAAGAAGAAGTCAATCTCTCTCTCTTTGCAGATGACATGATACTCTATGTGGAAAACCCATAAGACTCTACCCTCAAACTACTAGAACTCATACAACAATTTGGTAATGTGGCAGGATACAAAATCAGTGCACAGAAAAAAGTTGCGTTCTTATACACTAACAATGAAAATATAGAAAGGGAAATCAGAGAATCAATTCCATTTACTATAGCACCAAAAACCATAAGATACTTAGGAATAAGCCTAACCAAAGAAGTTAAGGATCTGTGCTCGAGAAACTACAGAACACTCATGAAAAAAATTGAAGAAGACACAAAAAGATGGAAGAGCATTCCATGCTCATGGATCGGAAGAATAAACATTGTCAAAATGTCTATACTGCCCAGAGCAATCTACACTTTCAGTGCCATTCCGATCAAAATTCCACGAACATTTTCCAAAGCGTTGGAACAAACAATCCTAAAATTTATATGGAACCAAAAAGACCCCAAATTGCTAAGGAATTGTTGAAGAAGAAAAACAAAGCTGGGGGCATCACATTACCCGACTTCAGGCTTTATTACACCAAGACAGCATGTCTGGTGCAAAAACAGACAAATAGACCAATGGAACAGAGTAGAGAGTCCAGATATGGACCCACAAATCTATGATCAAATCATTTTCGACAATGCAGGAAAAAATATCCAGCGGAAAAAAAGACAGTCTCTTCAATAAATGGTGCTGGGAAAATTGGACAGCTACATATAGAAGAATGAAACTAGACCATTCTCTTACACCACACACAAAGGCAAACTCGAAATGGATGAAAGACCTCAACGTGAGGCAGGAATCCATCAAAATCCTGGAAGAGAACATAGGCAGTAACCTCTTTGACATCGACCACAGCAACT
>PITA01021949.1:0-14119 GCA_004023965.1 Spilogale gracilis | reverse complement strand
AACAATAGCGAAAATGAACTTTTGGGATTTCATCAAAATAAAAAGCTTCTGGACAGCAAAGGAAACTGTTAACAAAACAAAGAGGCAACCCATGGAATGAGAGAGGATATTTGCAAATCACACTACAGACAAGGGCTGATATCCAAGATCTATAAAGAACTACTCAAACTCAACATCCAAAAAGAAGATGAACACATCAAAAAATGGGCAGGAGACATTGAAGAGGCAATTCTCTATAGAAGATATACAAATAGCTAACAGACACATGAAAAAATGTTCATCATCCCTAGCTATCAGGTAAATTCAAATCAAAACCACACTGAGATACCACCTTACACCAGTCAGAATGGCCAAAATTAACAAGACAGGAAACAACAAGTGTTGGAGAGGCTGCGGAGAAAGGGGAACCCTCTTACACTGTTGGTGGGAATGCAAGTTGGTGTGGCCACTTTGGAAAACAGTGTGGAGATTCCTTAAAAAATTAAAAATAGAGCTACTCTATGACCCTGCAATTGCACTACTCGGTATTTACCCCAAAGATACAGATGCAGTGAAAAGAAGGGCCATATGTACCCAATGTTCATAGCAGCAATGGCCACAGTCGCCAAACTGTGGAAAGAGCCAAGGTGTCCTTCAACAGATGAATGGATAAAGAAGATGTGATACATATATACCATGGAATACTATGCCTCCATCAGAAAGGATGAATATCCAACTTTTGTAGCAACATGGACTGGATTGGAAGAGATTATACTGAGTGAAATAAGCCAAGTAGAGAAAGTCAAGTATCACATGGTTTCACTTACTTGTGGTGCATAAGAGGTAATATAGAGGACAGTAGGAGAAGGAAAGGAAATGAGAAGTAGGGTAATTCAGGGAGAGAAACGAAACATGAGAGACTTTGGACTCAGAAACAAACTGAGGGTCTTGGAGGGAAGGGGGTGGTAGGGTGGGAAAGCCTGGTGGTGGGTACTGAGGGCATGTATTGCATGGAGCACTGGGTGTGGGGCATAAACAATGAATCTTGGAACACAAAAAATAAAATAAATAAAATAAAATAAAAAATTAAAAGCCATCACAGGGTCAGTTACCCAATTTTGTACATAAGTCCTGAACTAGAAATTGAGTTTCCTTTTTCTCATCTGCCTCCATGTTTTAAAAAAATTCCCACTTAGCTTAAATTTCACCACTTGGGATCTGTTTAGGCATATACTCAGCAAAGCTACCATATGAAAGGCTATCACTTAGTCATTTACTTGAACTGATAAATAACTCAGCTGACAGCAGTCATTTCCCAGTCTTGTCTGTTCCTTAGGCTTCTGATCCTTAGGATGGAGAGTTTGACCTCTAATTTTATTTTTTATTTTTTCATTCCTTTACCCTGAACCCTCACTGCCACCTTGAACGTATCCAACCTCCAACACACATCCACTTATTAGAAAGGAACATGCACACCCACTCCTCCCATAACCTATGAGGTGACAGCCTCTCGATTATCACTTCTAGCCTATTGTCCTATCCCTTTTTCATTTCTCCACAATAGTATTTCTGGACAGGAAATGCAGTTTTAAAGTGAGGAAGATGATAAACATATTGACAAAACATACAGAAACATAAAAATGTGGAGGCATGGGTGAGAGCTATTGGTCTATGTTCTCCACGGAGAGGATCTAATATAAAAGGCTCTAAGCAATGAGGTACCGATCTCTCTTCTCCTTCTCTGTCCAGACCAGTCTGAGGCACGATCTTGGATAAAAGGGTATGCTTGCAAACATGCTTTCTGTCATGTAGGCTTTCTATGATCTGGATGTGGGAGTAGGAGGACATGTGTGAGAGGGGGATGGAGAGTATGTTAGTAAGCCAGTGTCAGCTGCTCACCTACACCACATCATCTAATCCAGCTTTCAACAAAATGATATTTTGATCACCATCTGCCTTATTCTTGCATTTACCATTCAACTGGGTCTATACACAGCAGAAGAAGAAAGCATCTCATCTGGAGCATTGTCTACAGTGAACTCGTGATAAATGGCAGTAACTAACTTAGGAGCTGGAGAGGGAAAGATCATGGTTATAAGTGATATGTCACCTAGATACATTGTCTACAAGAATATAAATGACAAGATCCAGTTCTTCTCCCATTAAATTAGCCTTTACTATTGGTTACAATTGCTATTGGTTACTCACCATCCCATGAACTCTGACACTGAGATGGGTGCAGTGCATGGTGGGTAAGTTGGAAGTTTGGACAGAACACTGATGGAGTTCTTATCCAGGGAACAACTTGACCTTGTGATCCCACCCAGAGTTATAGGGCTCTGTTTCCTGGATGCGGCATGAGGAATTCTATGTGAAAAGCTAAATATAATCTTGAAATAGTGTTTCTGGACAGGAAATGCAGTTTGAAAGTGAGGAAGATGATAAACATATTGACAAAACATACAGAAACATAAAAATCTAGCCAAAGGAAAAATAAGGTACCCTTCATTCTGAAGACCTAGAAGAGCCTATTGAAGTCATGTAAATTTCTGTTTCTGTTTTTGTTTTAAGGCAGCCTAAAACAGGATGTGTTGCAAAACTAGAACAAACCAAACTTCAGTTTTCTTTGAGAAAAAGAAATCATCATCCTTCATTTAGATAGAAAATACAGAAACAGAGTATTTAAGAGTTTCTTATAACTTTTGCATATTTTGGTGGTATCTTTTTTATTTTTAAATACCAGCATATGAAGGTTTCAGATGATAACAGAAGTTATATGGCTTTAGTCTATCTTTGGAGATACCGGGTTTTTTCTTAACCGCCCTCTGAGTAGCTCACTTTCCTGAGTTTCAAATGGACCTAAAAACAGGTGTGGTTCTCCCCTTCAACTCATAATCCGTGTGCTGTTCCTCTAGCTCTGGATATGTCCATATGTGGATATGTCCAATTCCCCACTAGCCATTCAAATGATGGATTAACACCAATTCATAATCTAGACTTAACTCAATAATTTCATAATGTTGTTTTTTCAGCCTATATTTCAGAGTATATCAAATATATGCCAGAATAGAAAGAAATTTCTGATTGAGAACTTCTGATTGAATCTCCACATAGTGATCATCACCCAGACCCGCACTAACTGCCCACTGCCAGGTTTACCTTGAAGCAAATCCCAAAAACCATATTGCATTTCAAAAATACAATCTCTTTAAAAATTACCCAGAATACAAGGGGCGCCTGGGTGGCTCAGTTGGTTAAGCAACTGCCTTCGGCTCAGGTCATGATTCGGGAGACCCGGCATCGAGTCCCACATCGGGCTCCCTGCTCTGCGGGAAGCCTGCTTCTCCCTCTCTCACTCCCCCTGCTTGTGTTCCCTCTCTGGCTGTGTTTCTCTCTGTCAAATAAATAAAATCTTAAAAAAAAAAATTACCCAGAATACCATTTCATCCCCCAAATCTTAATAATTCTTTAACATTTCAAATATCTCCACTAGATTATTTTGAAGCAAATATCAGGCATCCTAATATTTCATTTATAAATAGTTTAATCTATACATCTAAAAAAAACCCCACCTTTTATTTTTTCTGAATAAAATCACAATGCCATTATCACACTTTAAAAAATTAATCCCTTGGGGTGCCTGGGTGACTCGGTCAGTTAAGTGTCTGCCTTTGGCTCAGGTCATGATCTCAGGGTCCTGGGATCAAGCCCTGCATGGGGCTCCTTGCTCAGTGGGGAGCCTGCTTCTCCCTCTCACTCTACCTGCTGCTCCCCCCTGCTTGTGTTCTCTCTCTCTGAAACAAATAAAATCTTTAAAAAAAAAGAAAAAATTAATACCTCAATATCATCAGCTAACCAGCATAAAAAATTTCTCGATGTTCTCCTAAATGCTATTTTGTAGTTGATTTATTTGAATCTGGACCAAATAAATCGACACATTGTATTTGATAGATAAGTGTCTAACATCTCTTTTCATTATGTGCTCTCCTCCCCTCTTTGTTTTTCTCAATAATTCATTCATTGAAGAACATGTCTCACATTCTGGATTGCTCAAGGTTACAGTCCAGTAGTGGCTTTGTCCTCCCTGAAAACAATATTTTGCCTTCATTCTTATTAATTCTTATTCTTAATGTCTCTTTGTTGAGACATCCTTGACATACAATAAACTGCACACAGTTAAAGTGTATAATTTGATTAGTTTTAACACATAGGTGTGTACTTTGAAGACATCACCACAATAAACATCCTGACACACCCAGATACATTTTGTTCTCTGAATCTGGGCACACACTTAACTTCTCCCAATCTCAGGTTTCCTTTCTGTAAAATGAGGGCACATATAGGATACATGTACAGAATTAGATGATCATTAAAGTCCCATACATGTCTAAATTTCTATCATTCTTTCTTGGCTTGTTGCTCTATCAGGTGTTAGGGAAAATACGTATGAGCTTTATATCTCTCTATAAACCCACAGATGGAACCTGTAGGTTACATTAGTTTTTCATATTTCATAGGATTTTTTTTCTCTAATTAAAGTAAGAGGCCCTATAGGTGCTTTCTCTCTTGCATACCAAAAAGATTCATAACCTGGTTGCTCAGTGCTGAAAACTGGCACATTTCTATTTAAGTTTCTGCCTCCCAGGTCTCCCATTTTGAACCTCAGGGAAGCAGTGCCCTCTTTCAGACCAGACTGAATGTAATGGAGGTCCAGGGTCTCGCAGGCTCTAATCATGCCCTAAAAGAGGAAGGCACACGGGATGAAGGATCAAACGCTTCCCAGGGAGGAGCTGGAGAGATGCTGATTTTAACATGTTCAAGGGATGATCAAAATGAACATAGTGAGGAAGGATTTAAAGCTGATAAGACCACAGCAAAGGTAGTTAGAATAAAGCTGGATCTGTAGACACCCATCTAGGCAGAAACTCTTGGCAAGGCATAAGCAAATTTGGGCCTATAGTATTAATAAAGAGTACGGTGAATTTCCCCCAGAGATTCAAAAACTTCAAGGACTCTGAGTAACACATTGGTTTATTTATTTATTCATCCACTTGGTGTTAGATAGCTGGTAGGTCTAGGAATGCTAAAATAAACAATCTGTCACCGCTTAAAGAGCTTATTCACTTCTGGTAGATATAATATGTGTGTCTGAATATGCACAATACTAAGCAGCCCATTATTAGGACCTCAGTTTCCCCTCCTGAGAGGGTTGGGCTTTAGGATCACAAAGACAAAATACCCAGAGACAATTCAGATGGAAACTAAAAGATTCATCTCATTGCACCCTTCAGTGTAAAAGCCTTTAATTCAAAGATGTCACATAATCATTCAACATACATTCATTCAGGATGCTGCCAGCATTGTGGGTACAGTTTTTTCTCCCTAGAAATCTGTTCCCATCTTTACCCCTAGCTAATTCCTATTTACTTCCCTGTCTCAGTTTAGGTGTCTTTTGTTCCTGGCAAGTCGGCTCCGACCTCTAATTTACCTATTTTAGTAAATACTCCACACCACCCGTCACTCTACTTATCAAGTGCCTCTTATTCACTGGAGCCACCGAGCACGCCCCATGCAGTAGGAAAGAATAATTGGCTCTTTCTGTTAGCGATTCCTGCATTAAAAAAACAAACAAAACAAAACAAAACAAAAAATTCCCCCAAGTGAATGCCTTAAAATAGCAACTATCTATCTAGCTCATGATTCTGGGGGTTGGTTGGCTGAGTCTGGTGTACACTATGACTGGTTCCGCATGAGATCATGCATGCATCTGTAGTCAACAGGAAGCCGGGCCATCTCGGCACCTCACTGGGGGGCTCTTCCCTGCTCCCTGTGGGCTTCCATCAGCAGTGGAGCTCAGTGTGTCTTCATAGTGCCACGCCGCTCAGCCTACTGCTTACAAGTCACAAGGCCAGCCCAGACGCGAAGGGTCAAGAAACAGACTTCGCCATTTGATGGAAGGAGCAGCAAAAAAATTGTAGCCATTTCTGCAATCCACTGCCCTGATTTTTAAGCAGCCACAGTTCTCAGGGAAAGAGCCGTGCTATGTGGACAATAAGGAAAGGAGTCCTCATGGAGTTGTCAGGGTAGACTTGGAATGAGTAAAGTAAGTTGCTTTTTGAATACAAAGGTCCCCCCCAAAATTTTTTTTTGATTTCCATGGGAACCCTGGAAGTGAGAGGGCTGTGGGGCCCAAGAAGGGAGCTGAGAACTATGGAAATAGCCAGTCCTCTGAAGGATAATGCAGCGCCTTGCACATTCATACACACATTACTGAGACTTTCACCTAAGTTCTCCATGAGCAGCCAGACCTACAGCACTTTGTCTGGGGAGGTGACATGGGTTGGCAAGGAGGAGTTGCAGATGTCTAGAAACTTATGCCCATGTCACTTCTGATGTTCCCTTTAACGTGGGCAATTTTAAGGACATCAGGGGATTCTACATTTTTGTGTTAAAAATGCCTTTTTTTTTTTTTTACATTTTTGGTGGAAAATTTTCAAACATTGTATAAGCAGAATAGTTTAATGAATATCTATGTACCCAAATCTCTGCTCCCACTGTGATCAATTCGTGTCAACCTTGGTTCACCTTCTGCCTACCACATGGTTTGGAGCAACCCCAGGATCTCTCCTTTGTAAATATTTCCATTACTATCTCTAAAAGACAAGGAATCATTTTAAAAGTGTATATTCAGGGGCACCTGGGTGGCTCAGTTGGTTGAGCGACTGCCTTCGGCTCAGGTCATGATCCTGGAGACCCGGGATCGAGCCCCACATCGGGCTCCCTGCTCGGCGGGAAGCCTGCTTCTCCCTCTCTCACTCCCCCTGCTTGTGTTCCCTCTCTGGCTGTGTTTCTCTCTGTCAAATAAATAAAATCTTAAAAAAAAAGTGTATGTTCACACTATGATTATATAGCTTTAAAAATTAACAATAATTCCTTAAAATTGTCAAATATGAATTCAATGTTCAAATTTCCAATTGTCTCCATACTAAGGTCTACACATTTCAAATGACTGATATATTTTAAATCTATTAACATATGAGATGCTCCTGTGATATTCTTTCTCTTTCTATTCCTTCTAATATATTTTTTGAACGAATTGGGTCATTTGTCCTATAGTTTCTCCTGGTCTGGACTTTATGGATGGCGACTCCATGCTGCCATTTAGTATGTTCATTTATCTGTCTTCTTTTTTTGTGTGTAAATAGGTAATTGGATCTAGAGTCTTGAGTAGTTACCACGTCATTTATTTTAGAAAGACTACTTCATAAGTGATAAGGGCCACTCCTTTTATTTTGGAAGACATTTTCCAGACTCCTGGCTTTAAAATTCTGTGCCTCATATTATATTAGTTTGCATTTTGAATAAATAAAACATTCATAATCTTTTCCTTCCAACTAATGAATAACTTTCGGTTTTTCCATGTTTACTACTCAGGCAAAAACAAAACAAAACAAAACAAAACAAAAAACAGTGAGTGAGAAATACACATGATGTTTTCAAATGCCAAAGCAATACATCTTCAAATCAGTTTGGAAGTGCCTTTGATGTACTTATGATCTAATTTCCAGCACTCCGCAATAAAACTCTGTGAGAAGACCCAATGAAATGTCCAACACACTGGTGTAAGCAGTAAAGTGGAAGCAACCGGTTATAGAAAAGGAAAATTGCCACCACAGGGAGGTTTGGCTATTCAGAGTAAAGAATGAGAGAAGCAGGCGTTGCCAGTAACTTTGGCACCCAGTGGCAACATCAACCATCTAAAGATGTTTCTCTCTCTCTTGGCCATTAGTAAATATCCGGATTAGCTAGCAACTATTCATGATCTTAATGTCAATTAAGAGTTGGCAACCAGGCTGTAATGTGTTTATAAACACACACAGAGCCATAGTTTACATCACTTGTTTTAAAAGGAATTGCGCTCCCTATTGGAACTCTGCAGGCTGTGAAAGCAATACTTTTTCTTATTATCTACTTCAACTAACCATCTCTTTAAAAAGAACAATGACTTCAGAGCTAGTTTTAGCATTAAATACGAAGAAGGAAAGTGCAAACCAGAGAAGCCCCCCGCCCTTCCCCAAATTCCTGCAGGTGGAAATCTACTGTGGAGTGGAGCTAACCTCTGGAGAAAACGCTGGTCTAACTGACATGCTATATATAGAATTCGGGGAAAAAAAAGTGACCTATGTGCTCTGCATCTAAAGGCTATCAGGCAGCAGGCCTGAAGTTCAATATGGCCTTGGCCTCCCCATCCTTTTCCCTTTGTTTCATTTTTATGAGAATCTGTATGGGGCTTTCTCTCTCTCTCTCTCTTTTCTTTCTTCTTTTTGTTTTATAAAACTATTTTACTCTCTTATTTTTAGGACATAGAAAGCAATGCACAGAGTTGGCTTCCATAGAGAAGTTATAAATGGCTACATTTTAACTTGGTACCATGGAATTTGGGAATCGGATGCATTGTTGTATGGCTGCTGATTCCTGCCGAAAACCATCCCAGATTAGGTTTGGTGCCCATGAAAATGCCATCCTGTCCCACCACTACCGCCAGCTACCAGAGGAGGGTAGAGGGTAGAGGGTTGAGGAAGGGGGGTGGAACAAGCACTGGACGAGCTGAGCTGCACTTGAGCTTCCGAGGTCAGAAAGTCACCTGATGGGATGGGACCAGGTGCTCAATAAGGCCCACCTGCCTCTCAACTCTCAGGTATTACAGACAATATATTAGTTTCCTGTCACTGTGATAACAAGTTAGCACAAATGTAGTGGATTAAAACAACATAAATCCTACAGTTCTGAAAGTCAAAAATCCCACAGGGGTCTCACGGGGCAAAGATGAAGGCATCAGTAGTGCTATGTTACTTTCTGTAGGTTCCAGGGGAAAATCCATTTTCTTGCCTTTTCCAGTATCTAGTGGTCCTTCTATCGTCAAAGCCAAGTCCCCCCAGGCTGGCATTTTCCTGGTTCTCTACAGCCAGCAGTTCTTTGCAGGCTGAGTTTAAGGATTCACATGATTAAACTGGGCCCATCCCATTAATTCAGGAAAGTCTTCCCATCTCAAGGCTCTTAATTCGCATCGCAGCTGCAAAGTCCCCTTTCTCACATCAGGTAACATATTCAAAGGTACGGGAATGAGAGTGTGGACATGTTTTGGGAACCCATTATCCTGCCTTGCACAAAGACCACATTTCCCTTAGGAAGAGGAAAAGAAAAATATTGAGGAAGGAAATGTTCTCAAGGAGACTCTTTTTTTAAAAAAAGATTATTTATTTTAGAGTGAGAGAGTGCACATGGGTGGGGGGAGGGCAGAGGGAGAGAGCCTTCAAGCAGACTCCCTGCTGAACACAGAACTGGAAGTGGGCCCACCCCACGACCCATGAAACCAAGAGTCGGACGTTCAACTGGGTGAGCCACCCAGGCACCTCTCAAGGATTTTAAGTCCACATTCCTTACCCTGTCATTTAAGACCCTTTAATCAATCCACCTGTCCAAAATTGTTGCCCCATTTTTCCACGTGAAATACCTCACAGTTCCTTTATCTAAACCAAATAATGCATGCTCTGGGCTTTTCCTCTTCCCACACTGCTCCTGCTTCTGAGAGCCTGTGCCATCCCACCCCTTCCCAGCATCACCACCTTTCCCCAAGGCAAGACTATTGCAATTCTCTTAAAAGCCTTCTCCAAGTCCTCTAAGAGCAAAGAAAAACATTAGTATTTTGTCTGTTCTCTTTTGTTAACAAAATTTCTGCCTGGTTTTCTGACTCCTGTCGCATAAGACTCCATGTTCTCTGAGGCCCTGATGCATGTGCCTCCTGTGCCCTGCATACAGCAGGAGCTGCATCTGTGTATGTTAACTAGAGGCCTGGATGACCCTCAGTGGAATCCTAGTGGGAAGAAAGAGACCAAAGAAGGAACACCACAGATGACATTCTGTACCATTGGATCCTGGAACTGGGCAAGAAGCGCCTCATTGGGTATTTGCTCCTAGTGAAGGGGAAGCTACCTGTGTATACAGAGAGCACGTGGGTCCTAAAATGAGGGAGTCCCCATATTATCTTTAGGAAAAATGGGCACAGCCTGATGATGTGCAAGGCCTAGAAGTAGGAAAGAGAACTAATCAATGCTATCTCCTTCCTCCAACCCCTACCCTGTTCCCCTTTTTACTGCATACTTGTCCCACTCCCCTCCACATGGGTAGGAGGAAAGTGTATGTGATCCCGTTGGAACAGTAGAGAAATAGGTCACAAAACAGTTGTTACAGGTTGTATTGTATCCCCCCAAATTCATATGTTAATGTGCCCCCAGTACATAAGAATGACCTTATTTGGAAGCAGGGTCTTTACAGATGTAATTAGTTAAGATGAGGTCATAGTGGAATATGCTAGCCCTTAATCCAATATGAGTAGGAAATTTGGATACAGACCTACACAGGGAGAAGTCCAAGTGAAGACTGGAGTTAGGCTGCCACAAGCCAAAGAACTAGCAGAAGCTGGGGAAAAGGCTTGGAACAGATCCTTCCCTTCGGAATCCTTCCCTTTAGAGGAAGTATCACCCTGCCTACACCTTGACCTCAGACTTCTGGCCTCCAGAACTGTGCAACAATAAATGTGTTGTTCTAAGCCATCTGGTTTGTGCGTCTTTGTTATGGCAGCCCTAGGAAACTGACACAAACTCATAGTTATTTTGGTTGACTTCCTGTGAAAGCAAATTTTCCTCTGCAGAGAGAAGAAACTTCCAGTGCTGCAGGAAACATTACTGAGTAACTTTGGATTTGTTACTTCTCTAAACCCTAATTTCCTCATCTGTATGGGGTGCATGTGAGGATCAATGTGATCTTGAACATAAAGCAACTAGCCTAGCCCTCAGCACATTAAAAGGTCTTGATATGGTGATATTATTCCCAGTTCACATAGAGAGGTGGAGATGTTCTGTTAGTGGTCAGGGCTGACTATAGCATCGGGCATCAGGGAAGTGTCTGGGCATGGGGGCTGGAAACAGGGCTGGAGCCAGATTACAAAGCTGAGGAAGATGTCAGGGAAACCTCCTAACTGGTGTCCCTTCAGTTTTACCTGGCTCACCTACTTCCTTGCCTGCCTCTACCCCATCTTCATCTACCCCTTCCTGCTGGCTGCTGTGCCGAAGAGGAAAGGAAATGTAGATAAGTTCATAGTTCATGGCAATTCCACCAATCAGCAAAGCGGGAAAAACACCCAACTGGTGGAACATAGTTTATGATAAAGATTGTGGAATAAGTGAATAAATAAGTGGATGAGTGAAAGAGCAAATGAGCAAATAAATGAATGAATGTATCTCGTGGCTCCACAGACTCCAAGTCTTTGCACCCCACTGTCCCACTAAACAGTAGCATTTGCTTTGGCTCCCACTGTCATCATTCAAATGGTAGCAATGTGACCTTCTGTCTCAGATCCAAGAGAGTCTAGCAGTTAGATGAGAAGAATTTATGGAGCCTTCAACACTAGCCTTCCCTTGCTCCTGCCATGATCTCCCTCACACAGCCCAAGTCCAGCTTACCTGGTGACTAAACCTCACTGTCTATCCACCCTCCCCCCAAACAAAAATACACATTTGCTCGAAGATGCTCACAACCAACATAAACACTGGGTCTCTGCTCCACTCCATATCACCCCAGCGCTACCACACTAGCCAGAAGCATAAACATAAGAGAACGTACCGCCCCTTAGAGCAGATTCACTTGCTTATTTTTTCCTTCTTGACAATGTCTTAAATAATATAAATTTGCTAATTCCATATCCTCATATGGTTACACTTCTAGGGCATGTCTGCTCCACCTTCACTCAACCTGTAGCTCATACCTATCCATGAGACCGTATTCCCTGCCTGTGCCCTGATCCTGTAGTTCCAGAGCTCTGCTTTGTTCTCCTACAGCTGGGCTATCACAAACTTGCTGCCCATGATTCCATGGGGCACTCATTCCCACAGGTGTTCTATTTGGCATATTTCCTCCTTTCCCCTAGTTCTATTCATCCCTTATCTCAAACACCTGAAAAACTTACCAGCAATCTGTCAATGCCTCTCAGGCACTTGGCTCTTAGCCTCAAGTTCCTCTAGTGACCGAGAAACTAGTTCTGGTTCAGTTCAGACCCTCCTCAGGCTGTGCATCTGCTTCCCTCCTACTCTTGCCTTCTGCTGTCTAATGGGCTCTGTGCTATTTGATCCTGTCTTCAAGACCTCATTACCACCCTTGACACTTGCTTGTGTACAACCAGTGTCATCTATGAGAAGTAAATCCCTATTGGTTTATTTCTACAAATTTTGCTTCCTTCCAAAGTCAACTCCTGCTTGTGGCTGTGGAGGGCTGGAGTTCTGTCTTTTGAAATGTTTCACATTTTTACTTGAAGTGCTATTCTGTGGGTGGGAGGGCAGGGTGGGTCATTTCCTCTTTAGAAGGGAAGGTGAAATGAATTTCCCCATTTGCATAACACCCTGGCACTTCAGTCCTGTTACTAATGTCCTCTCACCCCAAACTACCAGTCTCTTGTTAAACAGTCTTATGCAATCATGTTGTGCCTGATAGCAAGTACCTTACACATGCACAAATCATTTCTACTTCCTCTCTTGCCACACAACGAGGAAATTGATCTGCGCTGACTTGTGTGAAAAGTTCTAGAAAGAAGGTGAGTGAGTTAACAAAGAAATGCGATAGAGTAGGCAAACACAAAAAGAAGAGTCCTCTTTACCAACCTTTTAAACTCTTCAACAGCAAACAGGAATAAAGAGAACTCCCTCTCATGACATATTTCTCCTTAAAGATGAGCATTTCTTTTTTCATCCTAGAGTTTTCAATTAAGCATTTAAAGTAAAGGGATCTCTTGGTATCTTCCTAGTTTGTAAAGAGATATTGCCTCCACACTGATCTCACAAAGAAACCTAGAAGTCAAATTCAAACTTGCTTGCTTTCAATAGCCAGGCTGGGAAGGGCTTGGAGAAGGCAGAGCCAGCTCCACCCATCCTTCCATCACAGCGCTTCCAGGCTACTGCTGGATGGCTTTTTGATACGAGTAATTTTTTAAAAAGATTTCATTTATTTATTTGACAGAGATATAGAGAGAGCACAAGTAAGCAGAGCAGCAGACAGAGGGAGAGGGAGAAGCAGGCTTTCCGCTGAGCAGGGAGCCCGATGCAGGGCTTGATCCCAGGACTCTGATGCTGATGCTTAACGACTGAGCCACCCAGGTGCCCCTAGTATGATTATTAAAATAATGCAATGCAAAGCTAAATCTCCAAGCTTTCAAGCAATATAGCAATAGACAAAATATCTGCTTTGTTTGAGAGGAACCTTAATCCCCTCCTTCAATGATTCTGGATCCCAGAGACCCACAATGGCCCCCTTTGCCCTCATCTTCCCTTAGCAAAGCCTTGAATTGGGAAGATCTTCCAGAGCCACCAGGGGAAGCTATTGAGCACATCTTCATCCAGCTCACTGTGGAAGGTGCCTCAAGGTATGAGAGTTCATGAGTCCTTTCTACCTTCTTCTACTTGTTTTTTTTTTTTTTTTTAAGTCCACTCTTTTTTTTTTTTTTTTTAAGATTTTATTTATTTATTTGACAGAGAGAAACACAGCCAGAGAGGGAACACAAGCAGGGGGAGTGAGAGAGGGAGAAGCAGGCTTCCCACCGAGCAGGGAGCCCGATGTGGGGCTCGATCCCAGGTCTCCCAGATCATGGCCTGAGCCGAAGGCAGTCGCTTAACCAACTGAGCCACCCAGGTGCCCCTACCTTCTTCTACTTGAATCACCTTTGTCATCTAGAGAAAGGGATGCCATCACCAGACTTACATTTTTCCCTAAACCACACACCTCATAGCAAAGGTAAAACTGGGTATATTTTCCATCATGCAGCAGTGTGGAAAGAACCTTCCTGTGCCTGTCTCCCAGGAGTCGTGTCTTTCCACAATGTCAGCTGTACTCCCTCATAAAGCCAGGTTAACACAATCGTAAAGCGGGTTCAGGATTCCAAACTCAATGACATTTCACTACACGTTTAACGAGGCTTCCTACACCTCACACAAAGTGAAGCACAATACAAGGTCACACAACAAGCAAGACATAACCAGAGGGAAGACGGTAACAACCCCAACTCCAGGTCAGCCCCTGTGCTCACAGCTGAGAC
>PITA01021948.1:0-31457 GCA_004023965.1 Spilogale gracilis | reverse complement strand
GCTGTGTTTCTCTCTGTCAAATAAATAAATAAAATCTTTTTAAAAAAGAAGGCCATAAATGGTTTGGATCCTGGGTGGAGACGGTTACAGGCCTGGAGACATCCAGTTGTGGGATACAGTCTAGGCAGCAAGATGTGCCATGGGAGGAGAGAAAGAGAGTGGTGGTGGAGCTTTCTGGATTTGTCAGGTGAAAAGTTGCAGAGAAATAAGAAAACAAACAAGACAAGCGTATACACCTGAACAGGAAATTCTTCTGCAAGCGCCTACTCAGATCATGGCCTAAACACGGCCACTGTAAACCCTCAACTGTCTACTAGTCCTCATTTTCACTATTCTCCCCATTCTTTCAGATAACTTCCAGTTTCAACAGAATTAAATAAATGGCACAAAATAATGATGGTTCTACATTACTGTTGTCTTGTTGTAGTGGTGATAATACTACTACTTATGGTGTTAATGCTCCATATACCATTTCATTTACTGGTCACACCACCCTGTGAAACAAGTGCTATCCCTATTTTGCAGAAGTGGAAACCAAGCTCTGTCCTTTGTGACGGCAATGCGGTCTGAAAGGGTACACCAGCTCTCCAGTCTATAATCACTCTACTCCTGCTGTCTCTCTAAACACCTATCCTTAAAAAAAAGATGTAAAAAATTGTGATCTCTTCATTGGGACACTATAGAGCTACCAAAGAAAAGTCATTCACCAAAACTACATAATTCCACATGAATAAATCTAAAAAATGTTGAGTGAAAACCCAACGTTTTATAGTAACACAAATAGTGTACACTATATAAAATCTAAAACAAAACAATCTCATGCACTGTTAAGAATACGTAAATGTGTAACAAAAGTATAAAGCTATGCAGAGGAGTAATACAAACAGGAAAACGGTTTCCTCATGGAGGAGGAGTAGAGGTGTGGGATAACGGGAACAGGGAAGTGTACCAAGAGATTTCAACTACATTTGTAACATTTTCTTTCTTAAAATACATGATAAATATTTGAAGGCATTTTCTACTAAATTCTATACCTTCTTCTTTTTGTCCTTTTTTTTTTTTTTTTTTAATAAAAAAAGGATGAAGAAACAGAGCAGAGGCTCAGGGCACATTTGTGAGTCCACAGGTTTCAGAGCACCCTTTCTGCCATCGTGTGGCTCCGGAAGATATTACATGTACACACTTCAAAAAATGAAAGTTTTAAAAGAGGCACCGTTAATTGTCAGGTAAATGTCACATGAAAGTAACCCACAGTGAAAGCCTGAGTAGCCACCACTTGATACATAACGATCATTAAAAACATGTTACCACTTCTAAATAATACTTAATTAAAACAGGAGACATAAAACATTATGCTGGTACAAAAGAGTAACACTGGACCTCCATCTTATACCACTCATAAAAATTAACTTGAAATGGATTAAGGACTTACATGTAAGCCCTGGAACTGTGAAACTCCTGGAGGAAAAGCAACTTGACATCAGTCTTGATAGTGATTTTTTTGGATAAGAGAGCAAAAGCACAGGTGACAAAAGCAAAAAATCAGTAAGCAGCACTGCAGCAAACAAAAAGCTTCTGTCCGGCATAAGAAGCAATCGCCAATGAATGAAAAGGCAACTTAACACTGGAAGAAAAGACTTCCAAAGCATGTATCCAACACGGATTAATATCCAAAATACACAAGGAATTCACACAATTCAACAGCCAAAACACAAATAACCTGACTAGAAAATGAGCAAAGGCCACAGACTGTCCAAAGATATACAAATGGCCAAAAAGTTCATAAAAAAGTGCTCAACAGGGGCGCCTGGGTGTCTCAGTTGGTTGAGCGACTGCCTTTGGCTCAGGTCATGATCCCGGAGACCCGGGATCGAGTCCCACATCGGGCTCCCTGCTCGGCGGGAAGCCTGCTTCTCCCTCTCTCACTCCCCCTGCTTGTGTTCCCTCTCTGGCTGTGTTTCTCTCTGTCAAATAGATGAATAAAATCTTAAAAAAAAAAAAGTGTTCAACATCACTAATCACTAGGGAAATGTAAATCAAAACCACAAGGAAATATCACTCATACCTGTTGGAACAGCTATTATCGAAAAGGTAAGAGTGAAGTGTCTGCGAGGGTGTGAAGGGAAAAGGAAACCCCCCCACAGTGTTGGTGGGACTGTAAACTAGCGCAGCCACTGTGCAAAACAGTATGGAAATTTCTCAAAAAATTGAAAATCGAACTAGTGCCATTTATACCTCAATAAAGGTAGAAAAATAAGAATTAAAAAAAAAAATTGCAGGGCACCTGCGTGGCTGTCATTAAGCGTCTGCCTTTGGCTCAGGTCATGATCCCAGCACCCTGGGATCGAGCCCCGCATCATGCTCCCTGCTCAGCGGGAAGTCCGCTTCTCTCTTCCCGCTCCCCCTACTTGCATTCCCTCTCTCGCTCTCTCTCTCTCTGTCAAATAAATGAATAAAATAAAGTAAAAAGACCAGGTTGCTAGGAAACACACTGAGAAGAAGATGATAATGAGAGTTATCGGATATAAACTGTTAAAAAAGGACCAACATAAGACACACTAGAGACAGTAAGGTTAAACAGTGAAGCGTAGCAAAAACAGAGACAAAGGGCTGGCTTTCAGATGCAATTCCCTTAAGAGGTAAATGAAGACCCAGACACACACTTCAAAACCAGAAGTAAATAAGCAGAAGGAACACAGTAAAAAGAGCTAGCCCTCGTATTAAGATTCACTTAATTTCATACTTTGGAATTTAGTACCTTTAATGGCAAATTTTATGAGAGAGAAATGTATGTCTCTTCTCTGAATATTTATGTTAGAGAGACAGAAACCTAAAATTTATGCTGCAGTGTCTTAACTAGATAGAAACATGTCCTTGCATTAAAATGACTGCATACAAGCACTACTGGTGCGGTGAAGGTTTTTAGACAAATGGCATGCTTTCATGATGTCTTATTTATCGCCGATGGGGGGTGGGGAGACTGCCTCTTGTGTAGCAGTGCCCACTATGTCCTGTATCTTGAGCAAAGGCAGTCTTGATCACCTGGTCGCAAGCTAAAAATCTCTGTCTTCTCAGCAACTTCCTTCTCACCGACCCAGTCACTAAAACCAGTGTATTTAACGTATGAAACGCCATCTCCATTCCTCTCTTCACTGACATTTATGGGCCTACCCTCCCCCCATAACATACTGAAAACCCAGCCGGTGTCCCCACCCTCACTCTCCCTTCCACAAGAGGCTGGCTTGAGTCATCCAGCCTTGAACTCAGATCTCAGCTTTGGGTTCTTACCCACTATTTTTCTTTTATTTCTAAAAAGGGGATGGTTATAACCATACCCCATACAGCTCCCATGAAAATCACATGGGTTAACAGAAGGAGTAAGGGAAACTTCACTGAAAATGGAGTCAGGAAGCCCTGAAGGGCCCTGGGAGCTCTCAAAAACCAACCACTCACCATCGCTTGCTCCCCTGCAGCAAGAAGGAAGGTAATTCTTATCTTGACAAAGAATGGACACTTTTCCCACAGGAATTTTATCTCTGGCTTCTAAGAAAAAGAAGGACAATCTCTCCCCATTCCAGAAAAGTCCAGCCTCAAACTCTTGTTCTTTTCTAGTGAATTTTTGTTCACAATGATCTCCCCCAACTTCCCTGACATCTTATAAAAGCAACCTTCCCTTTGTCCTTTTGGACCTATCTGTGGTTCGCCATAGCTTGCTTGTCCCAAACGGGAATTCCTCTGCTATTCCTGAATGATCTCATTTTGTTAGGAAAATAACTGCCTATTTTATTTTTAAGGTTGGCGACTGGCTGATAATAAATGTTAAATACAAAATACGTATCATCATTATCAATATTTCTCCTTTCTCTCATGGCAAAGATTTTTCTAAAGGCAACTATGATCACATATGCATCAAGTATTTCCATGGGTGTCTATTTTACATGGGATGCAGTTCAAAGACCCTGGCATAGCACATGAGATCCGTGTAGGAGTGCTAACAACACTGATCCCCCCTTTGGCCCTCTATCATGTTCGCAATCAATCAGTGACCTCTTTGGGGGCTGTGTCCCGGGTCCCTTGAAGATTAACATACATGCCTTAGAAATGCCTGCCACGGCCAAGATGGGGGAGGCTTGTTCTGGCCTGTGTCAGAGATAACGTTCCTGAGGCATAGGTGGTGCCATAAGATCGAATCAACGGTCAGCTGTTGATTAGGTGCATGCAAGCCCTCTGGGGGTGTGCAAGCCCTGGGATCTTACTTACTGCGCTGGCCTTCTGCTTGTCCCGTTACTCCATAAAGTCTGTGGACTAAGGTGTGGACTGATGGAAAATAGCTATGCTGCTGCCGTGGATCGTCTTCTCATCTTCTGCAGGATTCCCCTCACCTGCTGCCCCTGCCGCTGCCCACCCCCCGCCTCCCCACCAGCAGTGAACTGCCCTGAAGAAAACTCTATAGACTATACGGAGTTACCTGCTTCCTCTGCACGCCTCAGAATGCCTTCGCTGTTTGGAGGACACTTCACTGTCTGTCCTTCCCTCACCTTCTAACAACATAACTCCTTACAATGTACTTACTCACCTGTCTGACCTCATCTCCAGCCACTTTTCCCCTTCCCACCATGCATCCCCTTCCCCAACCACTGCTCCCCCAACTCAGCACAAAGAGGCAGTGGGTTACAGTAGATGGCTCCCATAAGGCCTCCACAACTGTCCTCCACCACATCCCCGCCCTGCCACTCTGGTGCCCAGCTGCCCCACAGGAAGAAGGCTGCTGAGGCCTCCCTCTGATTGTTCTGTCATTCTAGCTATTTCATGGCCACCCACAAGTTTTCTGCAAAGCCTTTATTTTCTTGGCTTATAAATCAAAGACAGCATAAGCTTGTTTACCTCACGATCTTTTTGTAAGAATTAAACAGGTATTAATTAGAACAAACTGGGAAAGATAATAAAGTACTAAAGCAGTGTTGGTCACTGAAAGGCGTGACCTCACTATACTACTACTGGGTCACAGGGAAGTCAAAAGAGTATTAGCTCTTAGTGTGCCTGCAGCAGGGAGCGAAGATCCCCTAAACGATTCCTTCAGCCTGTTTTAAGGCCCTACTGCAAGTACATGCCAGGAAATCATTCCTTCTTCCTAATCTTTGCTCCAAGGGAACTACTCCAGCATGTGCCTCCTACCATCCACAGGTGCTCAAGGACATTCCCAAGCCTCCAGGCCTTATCTGACATCTCTATAGGCAGAAACTTTTGCCTTGAATTAAATCACTGGGTAAAAATATCACCCTTGCTTTACAGAATTCAAAAATGAGGCTTTAATCCTTACTAAAAACCTCAATAATGTTTTTTGCAGAAATGAAAAAGTCCATCCTAAAATTCCTATGAAATTCCGAGACCCCAAAAAGCCAAATCATCTTGAAAGAAATGAAGTTGGAAGTCTCACAATTCCTGATTTCAAAACTTACTACAGAGTTCCAGTATCAAAACAGTGTGATACTGGCATAAAGACAGACACACAGACCGAGGGAAGAACTGACAGTCTAGAAATAAACCCTCACAAATATGGTTAAATGATTTTAGACAAGGGTGTCAAGCCCATTCATCGGGAAAAGAAGGCTTTTCAACAAATGGGAAAATTTAATTTTTTATTTTATTTTCTAAAAAGCTTTTATGTATTTATTTGAGAGAGAAAGATAATGTGAGCGGGGGAGGGGCAGTTGGGAGAAGGAGAGGGAAAGATTCTCAAGTGAGGCTCAATCTCAGGCCCTGAGATCATGACCTAACAAGAGTCAGATGCTCAACAGACTGAACCAGCCAGGAAGCCCCAAATCGTAAATATATGCACACACAAAAGAATGGAGTCTAACTCTTATCTCATACCGTATATAGAAATTAACCCCAAAAGGATCAAATGAAACTCCTAGAAAAAAACACATGGGCAAAGCTTCATGATACTGAATTTGGCAATGATTTCTTGGATAAGACACCAAAGGAAGAGGCAGCAAAAGTCAAAATAGGGAAATGGGACTACATCAACATTAAAAACCGTGCATCAAAGGACATGATCAAAAGAGATAAAAAACAGCTCATGGAATGGGAGAAAATATTTGCAAATTATATACTTGATAAGGAGTAAATATACAGAATCCATATAAAGAACTCATATAATTCAACCACAAAACTCAACCAGATTAAAAAAAAAAATGGACAAAAGACTTGAACAGACTTTTCTCCAAAGAAGGAATAGAAATGGCCAATAGTACATGAAAAGATGTTCAATATCATTAGTGATTAGAGAAATGCAGATCAAAATCAAAATGAGATACCACCTCATGTAAGTTAGGATGGCTACTATTTAAAAACAGAAAAAGAAAAAAAAGGGAAAATAACATGTTGGGGCTGTGGACCAACGGGAACCCTTCTGCACTGCTGGTGGGAATATAAAATGATGCAGTATGGAAACGGTATGGCCATGCTCGAAAACAAAAACAGAGTCACCGTACCTGACCCAGCAATTGTACTTCTGGGTATATCTAAAATAATTCAAAACAGGGGCTCCAAGAGATATCTGCACAGCCATGTTCACAGCTGCGTTGTTCATGACCCCTGAAAGGTAGAAGCAACACAAATGTCTGTTGACAGATGCAACAACAAAATGTGATAAATGTGACATATACACACAATGGAATCTTATTCTAGCCTTAAAAAGGCAGGCAATTCTGAGACCTACAACACATAAGCCTTAAGGACATTATACTAAGTGAAATAAGCCAGTTTCAAAAAGACAAATAGTACATGATTAAATTTCATATGAGGTATCTGAAATCTCCAAATCCCTAGGGACAGAAAGTAGAATGGTGGGTGCCCGGGGCTGGGGCGGAAGGGAACGTGAAGTTCAGTTTTATAGGATGAAGAGTTCTGGAGATGGGAGCACAGTAATGCCAATGTGAACATGAGGCTCCCAGCTGCAACGTGAGGGACCCTGTCTTTCCATCTCTGGGGTGTTGGAATGGAATTAAAGCCCCACAGAGAGCAGGACCCCAGTACACAGCTTTCTACCAAAACAAAACAAAAAGAAAAAAAGAAAAAAGAAACAAAGGATAGTGAGAAAAGACTGAAAGAAGTGACAGAAGTGGGACAAAGACAACAAAGTCGGTGGCATGATCACAGGAAGAGGGTGAAGGGGAAATTCCAAGAACATCTTAAAATAATTTCTGTTTTGCTGCAATAGAAGTCTGCAACTATCATTTATCTTGCTCTGGGTAGAGCTGAGGGCTGTGGAAATTCCATATAAGGTAGTTTGTTCGTGGTTATTTCCTCAAGCCGACATTACAACTCCCATCTGAAAAAGGCATTAGGCATGCGGAAGAACCGATTCTTTCCTGAACACCATGCATATATACATTAAAAGCTGTGGTTCCATGCTTAGTGGTTAGTAGATTTGCCAGGATATGTCCTTCCCCTGACTAAATATGGCTCAGCTTCTAGCACTTAATGCCACAGTTTTCCTGTGGCCGTTCCTAGTGGTGGTGATAAAGACTACTATGGCTTTACTGCTCCCATAAATGGCCTTTTGATCAGTAATATGCCTTACAAGACTCTTTTTTTCCTTAAGATTTTATTTTTATGTAATCTCTATGTCCATTGTGGGGCCTCAACTTACAACTCGGAGATCAAGAGTCACATGTTCCACTGAATGAGCTAGCCAGGTGCACTACATTTTTATTTCTAATTTTAATTTTTAATTTTTAAAAGAGTTTATTTATTTGACAGAGAGAGAGAACACAAGCAGGGGAGCAGCAGAGGGAGAGGGAGAAGCAGGCTCCAGGCTGAGCAGGGAGTCCAACGCAGGATTCGATCCCAGGACCCCAAGGTTCTGACCTGAGCCAAAGGCGGACACTTAACCAACTGAGCCACCCAGGCATCCCGCTTACTTTCCTAATTTTAATTTAATTTTTTAGTTAGGCATAGTTGACACGTAGTGTTTACATTAGTTTCAGGTATACAACACAGCGACTCAACAGCTCTGAACATTATGCTCTGTGTTTTTACTTGCTTTTAAAGAGCAGTCCTGCCTTTCATGTATGGTACTTTTCTTCCACAGTTTTCCTAGGAAAAGCTGCTCTCTGGCCCTATCTTACTTCCTTCCAGTGACTTCAAGGTGGAGCCTCTACCCTCGATTTTTTAGGCTGGGTCTCAATACCTTTCTTGGATCCTAATTTGGCAGCCACTACCCACATGCAGCAACTTGAAACACGGCTAGCCCAAATAAAGATGTGCTGTAACTGTAAAATGGACTTGCATCTCAGATATTTAGCTCACAGATATGGAAAATATCTCAACGGTTTTAATATGTTACACGATATGTACGTAGTTTATACATGACAACCCCATGGTGTATGGAGTTAAATAAAATATATTATGAAGATTAATTCTTCAACTGGGCGCCTGGGTGGCTTAGTCGGTTAAGCACCTTCTGCCTTCGGGTCAGGCCATGATCCCAGGACCCTGGGATAAAGCTCCAAGTGAGGCTCCCTGCTCAGTGGGGAGTCTGCTTTTCCCTGTTCCTCTGCCCCTCCCCCCTGCTCATGCATGCTCTCTCTCTCTCAAATAAACAAACAAAATCTTTTAAAAAAGTTAATTTCACCTGTTTATTTTTGTACATGGCTATTAGATTTTAAACTACACATGTGATATGGCTCATGTTATATGTTTATTGGATAGCACCAATCTAGATAATATAATAAGCCTCGTTACAGAATAAAGAAATATAGCCCAGAAAACAAGGGGGAATGGCAGTCTAGACTCTTATTAGCCAGGGTAAATTTCTTCACCTGCGGGATCGATTTTTCATCTATTAATGTGGGCATAATAAAACCTCCTTATGGGCTCAAGGGCTAACAAACAGAAGGAAGCCTTTAGCATTTAGCAGCACAAAGTGTATTCTCAGTAAATGTTACTTCCCTTTCTTTGAAGCTCTTAGAAACCCCGTGGACATGGTGAGTTGCTGATTTAGTCAGCTTGGGTTCGTGGAAAGTCTGGATCACAATTCTCTTTTTTCCATCCTTTCCACTATTATTACTTCCATAGAATCACCCTTACCAGGCAGGGCTGTGGGGTGCCTTCTATCCCCTTCCCCACAGCTGCATTATCTATTCCCATCTTCCATTTACCTGCCATATTTTTCTCTCCATTTCTCTACTGGTCCGTGTGTTAATAAATCATTAAAATTAAGGTCAAAATTCTGGCTCTGGCTCATTTTCTCCTAAAGACCATTATCAATAGTTCATTGCTACTGACTAAATTTAATTGTAGCTTAGTTCTACTTAGTTCATGTATGTATACTCCATTCTCCTAAGATGCATGGATACATCCTTTATTTCCCACCAGTGTCTCATCAGATACGCAATGAATGAAGGACTTTATAATGGTCTGAAATATAAGTAAAATCAAACTGAATACTGACTTTCAATTAATGACCAGGTCAATCAGGATTACAGGGAATGAAAAGCAGTTTCTTTGACTAAGAGATCACATTTGACTTGGCAGTCTGGAGTTTATTTCTGGCTGATTCATCTGTGAAAAGTTCTTTTACAATTTCCTTCAAGCTGTTGCTAATATTGTGCTGAGCTGGCAACCCTGAAAACGACTCCTCTCTTGGATGATGCTATTTTCTTATTTCCTACCCAACTTTCCCCAAATACTTCCCATTATCTATTATAAATGCCAATCCATCTGGGAGTCCGGCTGAAAGAAGTCTATCATGCATCAGTGTGGTCCGGCCTCTTGACCTCATCTCGCCTCTAACAACTACAGATCCAAGTGAGGCTGGGGGACGGAGAAGAAGGGCCAGCTCCTGACGGGTCTCCTCCCTTTGGAAAAGACGGGGGATAGTCACAGAATCAGAGGGGGAGGGGGAAAGAACTGGTGAGGGGAAAAAAGATGACATAAGAGAAGGGGAGCAGACTCAAGAAAGAAAAGAACAAAAGAGAGAGAAGAAAATCTCTGCAATGGTAGTCAGGCAATGGGAGAGTTTAAAAAGGTTCACGTGTGTTTAGAGAGAAAAATGATGAAGACCATCAAATACTCAATAGAACTGGGTTTCTTTCCGCCTTGAGCTCTAGTAGTTCTGGATCTTAACGGGGAGACACGTATGAATGATGCCAACTAAAATAAACAAAAAGAGGAAACAGTTCGGTGGTCCCTCAGAAAGTTAAACATTACCATATGGCTCAGCAATTCCAATTCTGACATATACCCCTCTGGGCATATACCCCCAAAGAACCGAAAACTGGGATTCAAACATACCTGTACTCTCACATTCACAATATCATTATTCATAATAGCTGAAAGGTGGGAACAACCCAAGAGTCCTTTTACAAATGAATGGATAAACAAAGTGTGGTAGCCATAGGATGCCATAATATTCATCTATAAAAAGGAAAGAAGTTCTGACACATGCTACAATATGGATGAACCTCAGAAACATTATACTAAGTGAAAAAAGCCAGACACAGAAGGTCTTATGTTATATAAAACCACATATAAATAAACAGGAGGCAAATTCATAAAGACAGAAAGTGTATTAAAAGTGATCATGGCCGAGGAGGAAAGAAAGGAGAATTAATGCTTAATGGGATATAGAGTATCTATGTGTTTGGGACGATGAAAAGTTTTAAAAACAGATAGTGGTGATAGTTGCACAACATCATGAATGTAATTAACGCCAGTGATTTTTACACTTAAAAGTGGTTAAAATGGCATATTCTAGGGTATATGTGTTTTATTACGATAAAAAAAAGAAGGGAGGAAGAAACGTTTCTTGACCACCTAAATCCCACCAAATATCTAGCTAGGATCCTTGTACATGTCAACTAATCCTTACTAACTACAGATTAGGAATTATTGCCATTTACAGATGTGGAATCTTGTGACTGAGACATTTTATAATTTATTAAAAATCATACAAGTGGGGGCGCCTGGGTGGTTCAATTGGTTAAGCATCTGCCTTTGGCTCAGGTCATGATCCTGGGGTCCTGGGATGAAGTCCACATGGGGCTCCCTGCTGAGTAGGGAGTCTGCTTCTCCCTCTCCCTCTACTTGCTACTCCCCCCTGCTTGTGCCCTCTCTGTCAAATAAATAAATAAAATCTTAAAAAAAAAATCATAAAAGTGGCAGAAGGAAGATTTGAACCCACATCTGGTATCTCTAAAACCCACAGTCTTTCAACTATGCCAAAGTGTTTGAAGGATAAACAGACTCAGTGAATAAATACACGAGAAAGGCAGCCTCTCAATACAGGTCTGGAATTGTCCAATTAGTGACAAGAGAGATCAAGAATGGTTGAACACAAAGAACCAGGCATCCAAATAGCTCCTCAGGCTGCACACTTCCTTTTGTATAGTTTTTAAGCCCCATAAATACATTGCTAAGAGAATAACTACCTCTTCTCTCCCCACAACCCAGAATATTTAGTAAAATTCAATTTTTCAATTTTTCCATATTCTATATAGCCTATCCTAAATTCTCATCTGGGGTGGAAGACTGCCCATCCTCATCTCCAGCAATACCACCATATATCTGTAGCAATGTTCGGTATATAAAATAGTTTCTTATGTATCACCTCACTTAATTCAATTAGCCACTCTACAGGACATCATCTCCATTCTGTAGACAGGGCAAACTATGTCCCAAAAGTGATGCACTCACTTGGAGCTAAATCTGACCTAGTACAGACACTGGGTATAGGCAGTTATAAAGGTGCTATTCCTATAATGCATCTTTCATCTAGAATGAATGGGCCGATGTACTGAGAAGAACTTTCAGGTAAGATGTAATTAAAAATCATGGTAAGGTCTCCACATTAAAAATAAATACATAAGACTAAAGACACTTTTTGGAGTTCCCTTAATATCTTCAGTGTTTTTCCCTCTAGGAACTCCTAGAGCTGCTGACATCAAGAAACAGTCAAGGAGACTTAATATTCCTTGCTTGGTAAGGCCCGGGGTCAAGTGCCTGTCACATCACTTTGTTGAGACCTCTACTGCAGGATGTTCACACATCTGTTCTTATCAACTGAAACTATTTCTCAGTGTCGACTGTGTGAAGGAATCGTCAGGACAACATTTCATATGGTTTTCTAATCTCCACTCTCTGATTCTCCAAATCCATCCAACACTCCAATGTTACCATATCCCTTCCCTGCAAAATTACCCTAAAACTTTATATTGCATTCAAGACCAGTACTCCATGAGCACACCCTATCATTTTTATCCCACAAAACATCTTGTGTCCTAACATATTAGATGTCTTTGAATTTCTTGGATTCACTCTATACTTAGAGCTCTAGGCACTGGGGATACAAGAGGGACCATGGAAGACAAAGCCCCCGCTTCACGGATCTTACAGTCTAGTGGGAAAGAGCAGGAAAGACAAGGTATCTGAAAGAAAGAGGAATCAGGGTAGAGCGCACATTAGGTATGCTGTTGTAAACCCAGAATCAGGACTCCGGGTTCCATTCTAAATGTCGTGGAAAGGCAAGGGAAGATGCTGAACTGAGAAGTAAAAACGACCTGGAAACCTTTCCTCAAAATGTCACCAACTATAGTTTGAACACTCTATCCCATCATTTTTTAAATGCTGAAATTTACTCATTTTTCTAAGCCCAATTTAACAATCAACTAAATGGTGCTGTCCCTGAGAATTATAGGTCACTTTTCCTTTTGGTTATCCCCCAAAACTTGACAGTACTCACGCCGGTCTCATTTTGCCTGGTTAGTTGTACGTATTGTTTTTTACACTACTGTGTGCGTGTTTACCCAAAGTACCTTATTCACTTTATTTTATTTTATAAGCCGCGCACACTGCCTTGCTGTTGCGATCTGAAGTATGCATCCTTTTCTATTAATTTGCAAGACCAAAGCAGAGTGATCATCCTCTTTTTAACTTTTTATTTCTTGTTCTTGAAAAAAAATAATTGTTCTCCTAATGTTATAACTATTCCACGGTTTATGACTATGTGTTTATATATAAAAAGAATACATATGCAAATATATAAACTATATAAAATAAGAAAGTCCCTTTATATAACACCCTATTCTATATCGCAGCTAGCTTCCTCTCAAGATTGTAATACTCCTACAGACTGACTGAGAAATATTAGTTTTCATAAATACTTTAAATCTCTAAGGAAGTTCATTGTGTAAGGCAGATCATGTGTAAGGCACCAGATCTTTTTAAAGGGGAATAATCACCTCTCAATAAATGTCTTACAAATGTAGATTTGGCACATGAAGTTTGCTTTAAAAATGGCCTCCTAGTTTTAAACAGACTTACACAGGTTAATGAGTCTCAAATAGTTATAGTTGCTTTTCCCACACCATGGCAAGACACATATTCACTAACCAGAGTGTTAAACAGTATATGATTGTTTACTTTAAGATCCTTCACAGAATTTGGGTCAAAAATATTTAATGTAATAAAGTGACAAGAAGCATTACAATAAAAATACTCTGTCTCTGCAGGATCATAAGCTATATGGCGCTAAACACTATCAAGGTTGTTAATGTTTTCTTTGCAAATATGAGGGTATAGCCTCCCTTCCTCACCCTTTATGAAACCAATAAAACATAAAGTTGCTTTTACATATACTCAGTAATTAAATATGTACCCGCAGGAAGTAAGAACCACAACCATTACAGTTTGCAGCCCTGAAAAGAAAAATTTAATTAGTATGGCTAAAAGCTACAACTTACTCAAGACTGTTCCTGTTACTGGGTATTCAAGTTTAGACGAATGTCTTTTTGATGAATGTCTTCTCTCAAACTTCCACTCCTCTGCCTTAATAACTTTGTACACACCGCCCCAACTCTGCAAAAGCAAGTCGATATTCCAAGGAATTTACCTGATGTGCCTCCAGACTCTCTTACTCTCCCCTCAAGAATAAGGCATCTCCTTTCGGATACTTCTGCTCTTGTTTTCACTCATGTATCAGGGCCTAGACAACCAGTTCCAGATCAGGGAATTATCTTTACAAGCTCCTGTTTCCTCTACTGTATAGTACTTCCTCATCTTAACTTTGTGTCTGTTGCCTTGAGCTATATTTAAGCCAATGAAACCAAGTTGAGGTCTTTTTTTCCTGCGTTCAGACAAATCATGTGACATGGCGTGTTACACGATAACCCCAAAGTTCTGAAGCAATAGGGCAACACCCCTAAATGTCATAACTCATATCCTGTTGAGTGGTTTTATGTACCTAAGCTAAGAAATTCATCCATAAACTTATTGAAAGCATTTGTAAGGTGCAGAAAATATTTAGGAAAAAAGAAACAATTATCAGCACAGAAAGAGGTAGAACTTTCATAAAAAGACAGCCTCCACCCGTGTGGATCTTAACAGTATCCACATGTTTGAATTACTAGAGTCTCTTTTACTTCTCTCATGTTCTAGCACTTCAGTGTTGAGCGGGGAGGCTTTATTTTCTCTTCCGAGTGACTCGGCCCAAGTTTAGAGACAGGCCTGCCCAACAGCAGACTGGGTAGGGGAGACGGTGCCTTCGGTCCCAGATATCCTAGACAAGCCCAGTGCGGAGAAGGAGCAGGACCGATGCTAATGAGGCCTCACACGCCAGACTGAGTCACCTCCCAGGGCTCCTGGGTGCCAAGTTTCCACTGAAGGATAATAAAAGCCTCCTTGGTTGAGATGGAGGAACTCAGGAGCACTTATTACAGCCTGCCGCTTCCATAAACGATGACTTCCTTGCCCTGACTCGTTGAGAAGACGACCAGGAAGTTCCTGAAGCAATTCATTATAATGCAGTCTTTTTTAGAATGATAACAGCATTTTCAGTTATAGGTCAATGTTTAAAAACAAGAAGACAACTTCTCACCTTGGCCTGTTATGCCAATCCTAGAGACCGTACTGGCAGCTTACGAGACGGCACTGTCCGTAGAAGGGCAGAGGTGAAAGGCACCCTGAAGGGCCACCTACCTCCCAGGGAAGCAGGCTGCTTTCCAGAAAGGTGAAAAGAGTTAAGGCAAGCTAGAGGCAGAGTGAGCTCTAAGTTTCAGGGCCCTGCCCAGCACCCCCGGGGGCATCTCACAGGCTCTACTTTGATGGCTCACTCTAAAGCCCCACGGTCAGAGCCACGTTTGGACTGAACACACAGTACTCAGCGCGGTACAACTGGAGCCAGAGGGCTTTTCTGGTCTGTATTTACTTACTTTCTTTGGGGGGTGTGAGGGGATGTAGAAGGAAAGGTGGAAGTACAAAAGCTGTTTGCGGGTGAGAAGCAGCCTCCCCCTGCTTCCCACCAGGGACAGGATTGTGCCACAGATAGCAACCCTGGAAAGCAGCCACGAACACTCCCCGGAGAAGGAAAACAGAACGGAAGTCTTCTGAGCAAGATTCCCAGCATATGGAATTCTCTTCAAGAAAGTAACTTGTGTTATTGCAATTAAAATCCAAAAGAGGCAAACATCTGCCATTTCTTCGTGTCCCAGCTCCTTACTGATCATCATGCACCAGGAAGGAAATAGGTGGCGTGATGGACACAGGGGCACGCATGCTTAGATCAGCAGAGGTCTACCGTCTCATCCCATCCTCCTCTCTTCTGACAAATATTTTAGGCAAGAGCAAATCCAGAAGACATTTTTCAATCTTTATCTTACTTTTGACATTAATAAACAATACTCTCCTGGAAATTTTCAAATCAGCCTGGGTGGCTCAGTCGGTCTGCTTTCAACTAAGGTCATGATCCCGGAGACCTGGGATCGAGTCCCACATCGGGCTCCCTGCTCGGCGGGAAGCCTGCTTCTCCCTCCCCGCCTCCCCCTGCTTGTGTTCCCTCTCTTGCTGTTTCTGTCAAATAAATAAATAAAATATTATAAAAAAAAATCAGTACCCTTGGGCTCCAGGCCATTACGCCATTACTCTTGTCTTTCTCATCATACCGTCATTGTCTCCTCTGCCGATCTCCTTCAAACTCTGCCTGCCTTTTAGGTGTAGCAACTTCTCTAATTCTAACCCTGGCTCTCTGCCTGCCTCATTATGCATATTCTCCCTGATGACTTCCCCATCTCTCATGGCTCTTCTACGTCCCCCATGTTAGCACCTCTGGCCAGACCATTCTCTTCAACTCTCAGTCACGCAACAAACTGTCTACTGGCTGCTTTTATGGAGGCGTTCTAACTCAAAATGACTACGTATCCCGGTCACCCTCTCCCTGCCATGACCACAGTCAGCGCTCCCCTTTTATAGGCCCTCTCTCAGGTATGGCACCTGCAGCAAACCAGTCACTCAAGCTAGTACTTCCCTGGTCACCCTTCTTACCTTCAAACCATCTATTTCAGCTAATTTTAACTCCTCATTTCCAGATTTCTCCCTCTGCCCCATATCACTCTGAATTTTAGCCCTGTCACCGTCCCAGCCCTCATGATTACTCACTTGGTCTGTGGCTGCAGCCTCCTATCTAGGTTCTCTACCTTCAACCAAATCCAGGAGACCCAACCGGCAGCTCATCTAAAGAACGAGGGATCTCTCTTAACCTCTGCAAGAGCTCCGCAGAGCACTGAGCACAAAGATGACCCCTTAAGGAAGCAAACCAACCCTGCATCCCCTGGCCTGCCGACCCTCTTCTCTGCACACGCCCAGCAGTGGTGCTGGCTCCTCAGCCTGAAGTCTTTCCATCGTCCCCTCGCTAGCTCTAAGATCCTTACACAACTGAAGTGAAGTGTCATATCTTCAAAAAACCCCTGTCCCAATCCTTTTCTAGTCCTGTTCTCCAGGCTGCACTCTTCGTCAGGCTCCCGTGAGGCCCTCTCACTTTCTAACCCACGTGAGGGCAAGGATTGGGCTCCTGTTTGTCTTTGCCCTTTGCACTTCGCCGGCCATACACACAAGGCACTTAAACTGAGCCTGTAGGAGAGGCAGTGGTTCTTATCTTATAGGTAAGGAAAATGATGCTCAGAGAGAGGTTACATGTTTTCTTAAAAGTCATCCATAGAGAAGTCTAAGGGAACTTAGAATGTAAAAATGTACTCCCTAAATTGAAGTCTTTTTCTTAAAAGCCGAGAGTGTCTCAGAGCTAAGTATGCTGACAGCAGGGGATGTCTCCATATTTTATTACTGTCACCCTAAAGTCCGACAAGGAGTTATTTCGCACACGGAATACTTAGTAAGTACTGGGTGGCTCACTGAGACTACCCGGAGGGCACTTTCACGTACAGAGTGTGCAGGAGCGGGCTGCTTCCCAGCAGGTGGGGCTACAGGCCCGCACGGTCACCAGCCACAGTCGGGAGCTGGTAAGAGAACCGCCTCCTTGATGGATCCTCTGCCACGTTTCCTTTATAAGGCTTTATTCCTTTATGAGCCTCACACAGATTAAAAGAAATCAGAAGACATGTTTCCCATAGAATATTCTCTGAATGGACACAGATCTGTTCTGTAACTTTTTCAATGCCTTTGCATATCTTTTTTCTCTGGCCTTTTAAAAAATCTGGGGTAATCACACCCAATTTGATTTATCCAATCCATCAGGTGCTACTGAATGTCTACATCTTTCTATATGCCTCGTAGGCCCTTCGTTATCAGACACATTTATAACCCAGCACGTTCACCACATCCGTCCCTAGACTTATGCTCTCCCTGGCGTGTCTGCCCTACTTCACTTGAGAAAACACCAGTTTACCAATCATCTCTCATTTCAAAACAAAACCTCAAACAAAAACCTTTTTAATATATATTCTTAAAAGATTTATTTATTTGAAAGAGAGTGGAATGGGAGAGGAAGAGAAAGTCTTTTTTTTTATTAACATATAACGTATTATTTGCCTCGGGGTGCAGGTTTGTGAATGATCAGTCTCACACGATTCCCAGCCCCCTCCACAGCACACACCCTCCCCAGTGTCCATCACCCACCCTGTCCCTCTGCCCCGCAGCCCCCAGCGACCCTTAGCTTCTTTACTGAGATTAAGAGTCTCCATGGTTTGTCTCCCTCCCTGGTCCCATCTTGTTTCATTGTTTTCCTTCCCTACCCTCCACGACCCCCTGCCTCTCAAACTCCACATATCAAAGAGATCACATGATGATTGTCTTTCTCTGATTGACTTATTTCTCTCAGCATAATACCCTCTAGTTCCATCCACATGATTGCAAATGGCAGGATTTCATTCTTTCTGATGCCTGTCTAGTATACCATTGAGTGTGTGTGTGTGTGTGTGTGTGTGTGTGTGTGTGTGTGTACGGCATCTTCTTTATCCATTCATCTGTGGATGGACATCCAGGTTATTTCCATAGTCTGGCTATTGAGGACATTGCTGCTATAAACATTGGGGTGCAGCTGCCCCTTCGGACCATACCCTTGTATCTTTAGGGTAAATACCCAGTAGTGCAATTGCTGAGTTGTAGGGTAGCTCTCTTGTCAACTTTCTGAGGAATTTCCATACCGTTTTCCAGAATGACTGCACCAGCCTGCATTCCCACCAACAGTGTAGGAGAGTTCCTTTTATCTGCATCCTTGCCAACATCTGTCGTTTCTTGACTTGTTAATTTTAGCCATTCTGACTGTGGTTTTGATTTGTAATTCCTCCCCTCACCCCCCACCCCCACCTTCCACAGAGCTGCAACACTGCCTGTGAGGCAGCTGCCTCCTTCCCTCCACCTCCTGTTTCAGATCTAGCGCTCCTGATTATGGAACAGGAAACTGATTACACAGTGTTTGTTCTTATCCCTGGCCGCGGTGACTGCTCCTGGCTTGGGCAATGGATCTGAACTAAGCTAATCAGATTCCAGTTCTTAAAAATTAGAAATCTGGGCGGCACCTGGGTGGCTCAGTTGGTTGAGCGACTGCCTTCGGCTCAGGTCATGACCCTGGAGACCCGGGATCGAGTCCCACATCGGGCTCCCTGCTCAGCGGGAAGCCTGCTTCTCCCTCTCTCACTCCCCTTGCTTGTGTTCCCTCTCTGGCTGTGTCTCTCTCTGTCAAATAAATAAAATCTTAAAAAAAAAAATTAGAAATCTGAGTAGAGACTGATCCTCAGCAGGTAGAATAATTCAACGAATGGCATTACCCTATGCAGAAAATCCACACGTCTTCTGCTGAGTTGGCAGGACTTGCTCTACTTGTTTATCCTCTCAGAAACCTGGATGTTTGGCTCTTTAGTCCCCTGAACCATCCTGCTATCTTTCCAATAAATTCCTTTTAGCTCGTGTTTGCCAGAGTCAATTCCTGTTATCCATAACCATGGAAACTTAAGTAACAATAAAAGCAGTCTCAACGTGACACAAGACCTGATCCTGATCTAGGAGTCCCTGCTCCCACCTGCATTGCTAATGTTACACACTCTTGAGCTCCCACTGTACACACTCTTGAGCCGGTTATGGGGATCGGCCACACCTCAGCATCCTACATTCTCACCCCTTCTGCTCTTCCTGCCTAGAATGTTATCTCGGGATGATTCTCATCATCAGGTGGGACACAGCCCAGATGCCACTTCCTCTGGGAAAATTTCACTTAAGCCCCTCAGACTACTCATGTTCTCACAGAGCCTGGTACTAATACTTAATATTGATAAAGCTTAAGACCCCAGTTTGTTGCCCGACCCCTTCTTAGTCTAAACCCAAATGGAAGTTCATTACAAGTGGTGATTCTTCTGCACAAGCGTACCCCCACACCTGCGCGCCTGCCTGCCACAGACCAGATTTTCAGTCTCAAAGAAATGAGAAGTCCACTTAATCGATTCAAATTACTATTGAAGAAAGTGTAATACAAGTTTAAAAATAAATATTTTGGGGCCACCTGGGTGGTATCCAACTCTTGGTTTTGACTCAGGGCACGATCTCAGGATCGTGAGATCAAGCCCTGTATCAGGCTCTGCACTGAGCATGGAGTCTGCTTGAGGTTCTCTCTCCCTCTCCCCCTCTGCCCCTCCTGCTAACTTCTCTCTCTCCCTCTCTCTCAAATAAATAAGTCTTTAAAAATGAATTAATTTCTCTGTAATCAAGAGGTCCTACACATTCCATGTTAAATTCATTTTAATACTAATTCACATTCAAAATAATTTATGTGTTCACTCTGTGAGAATCCATCGACCTGTATCCCTAAGGTCTGTGTGCGCTTTTGCATGTGAATCATTGAACACAGCTGAAGACCCAGCCTTAGACTAGGATCAAGTTCAATGTGCACGGAAACACCATCAAATGGTGCAAGTGCCCTGATTACACGGAGAAGTCCCTGGGTTAGTCGTAACTGCACCACTTACCAGCTGTGACATCTTGGTTCGGTCAAAACATTTGATATTGAGCTTTAGCAACCGCAGATGGGATAATAACCATTCTGTCCAAATCTCAAGCTATACAAAGATAAAATGAAATCATAAACATGAAAAGTCAAACAAGCTGTTTTTGTCACAAAATTCTGTATCATTTTGAAGTGAGTTTTAGCTGAAAAATAAAAATCAGAACTATAAAAATACTACATTTTGGCATGAAAATGCTTGCAAAATTCCATGAATGTATACCAAAAAGGTGATATGGGACAATGAATCCAGGGTGCTAACCTGAAATTTAAGATTAAATTTATTCTTGAGGAAAAAAGAAAGGCTACCCCAACATCATCATGTTTCTTGGGAACTGGATTAAAGACATTATTTACATTTCATGAACTAAAAAACAAACATTTCTCATACTAATGACAGCTGAGATGTTTTCTGGAGTTCAGCCAAAGCATTAAGCCTTGTGGTTGAAGGAATTTGTGTGAATGGGGGTGCAGGAAAGCAGAGATATTTCATACTCCATATGGCCAAGATCTTATCATACCACCAAGTCATACTGTTAACTTTAATACTGTAAAACTATTTCAGAATAAAAGTGCTTCTATTTAAAGAGAGTATTTAACAAAACAGGACTAGGCATATGGTTAGAAATACATGAAACAAGTTTTACAGACTCAGATGTAAAGGATGTGCTCTGTTAAAAACTGAAGACGGAAGATGAACTGAGTCATAATTAGAAATTATTGGTGACTAGCTGGCAATTTATCATGTACTTCCCTAAAGGGTCAAAACATGTACACGCTCGTAGGTGCATTCAACAGTCAATCGGTAAGAAGGAAAAATACATAAATTTTATTTCCCAGAAAAAGTAGCTTTTCAGTTTTTAACTAGTGCATTGTAAGTTCCCAGAAATGCTAAAACAGTAGTTCAAAAACACATGAAGCACCATTTTCCTCCTACTTATAGAGTGAAGTATTATAATGCAGAGCAATTGGCGTTTGTTTAGAATGCGAATGGGTAGCAGCATCCTGGTGCTTCGACGGTTACGTGTCTGCCTTTGGCTCAGGTCGAGATCTTGGGGTCCTGGGGCAGAGTCCCAGGTTGGGTTCCCTGCTCAGCGGGGAGCCTGCTTCTCCCTCTCTCTCAAGTAAATAAAAATCTTTAAAGAAAATGAAATGGGTAAAAACAGTAAAAATTAACTTTTGAGCCAATGCAAGTGTTGACTTATCACACTCACTTTGTACGGCTGAAACAGGGGTGAACGGCAAACAAATACCTGTGATATTGAAAACTTTCCTTCATTTCCATTTCAACAAACACGTACCCAATGACTACCAGGTAATTTATTGTTGAGAGGAGAGGGCACTAAGGACGTAAGACACAGCTCCTGGCCCAGAGTTACTTCCCAGACTGTGAGCATTTCACAGGCAGTGCTGGAGAGGAGCTGAGGCGCAGAGAAACAGAAAGAGAGGCTTTAGAGAGGAACTGACTGAGGGAGTCTATGTTGGTTGTGCCCACAAAGCAGAAGAGGGAGAGGAAAATGCTCAGGGAAGGGAATAACAAAAAAGCACCCCCTGCTAGTACCTGCTGGGCCCCACAGAACAAAAAGGAGACAGTTTCACTGCTTTTAATGAGCTTACAGTTTAAGGGAGGCAAGTAACGGTCACTGATTATACGACACGATGCTCAGTATACTGACAGTTCTGAGAAATCACACTGTATTCTGAGAAGTTCAAACCCACTTTCAAGGAAATCTGGACATACGAGTCAAGGTCAAACCAGTGTCAGGAAGTGTGAGGCAGTAACAGAAATGAGGGCCCTTATTTGGGGTGGTCAAAAGCCCCTGTTAGAGAGCACTTTCCTTCCTATCTAAGGGGAGCAGTCTGTGTCCTTTGAGAACTGATCTCTCTCTCTCTCTCTGGGACATTTACCATATGCTGCCATCTATCAAGATAAATCCGGACACAGGTGAACTAGACTCACTGTGGTGATCGCTTTGTAATATATACAAATATTGAATTATTGTGTCACACACCCGAAACCAATATAGTATGTCCATTACAACTCAATATAAATAAATAGATAAAGGAAGGGAGAAAGGGAAGGAGGAGGGAGCAAGGAAGGAAGGAAAGAAAAAAGAACAAAAGAAGAGAAGAGAAAGCAAGTAAGCAAACTTATTTTACCTCTCCCTACTAGATTATAACCTGGACCAGGAGCTTTGTTCCTTAGCTTAAACTGAATGATAATTGGGACTGACCTGTTATCAAAAGTTCTAACCCGACCCCCTCCTAGGATGAATAAAACCTGGCACCCAGTAGTTCTTGTTCATGTGCATAAATCCTAAAACCTTATTAAAAAACAGAGCGAGGGGTTCCTGGGTGGCACAGTTGGTAGGCGTCCAACTCAGCTCAGGCCGTGATCTTGAGCACAGAGTCGGCTTGATATTCTCTCTGCCTCCCTCTGCCCCTCCTCTCTCTCTCAAATAAATAAATCTTAAAAAAAAAAAAAAGCTAAAATGATTAGGGAAAACCAATAATGGATAATGACCCTCTGTTACTGCTGTAATCCTAACATTACATTAAGACCAGGCCTCTCCCTCACTCCCAAGCCCTCTGCTCATGTTATGTCTCATCTAGAATCCTGGCCTTGGCTTCCCTTGGTTCCTAACGCAGGTGTAGAGCACATGTGCCTATCTGCATTGTCTTGTTTGTTTGTGTCCTGTCGGCAACATCTTGAGTTGGTTTTGGCTACAGAACCAAACTGCTAGATCCCACGCTATCCAAACATCCAAAATGAATACCATCGCACTGACATACACACGTACACAAGACGACAGACTAAATAACCCTGATGACTCAAGACTGACTTCTGGAATAGTCATTACAAATGAAACCATGAAATTCTTTAAAGAAAGAAATAACGCCTAAAGGAAGATGGGGAAACGGAGAGCGGTAGCTAAAGCTACACCTCTGAAGGTCAGTCCCAACCCAGCCAGCCCAACAGCCTGATGACAACAAAACATTATCAAATGTAGGAGGAAGAAGTCAGGGAAGAGAGGGATGGAGAACTGCCTCAGACCAAAAGGGCCCCCAGAAGATTTCACGGAGAAATGTTTTCTGATGAAAAAGAAAGGAAAGAGCCAAAAACATCTGGATAGCTAACACAGCTTTAAACAAAGAAGGATCTGTCAGTGCGTGCTACATGTGGGCTCTCTGTGATCCTTAAGGGCAGTAAAATAATTCAGTATTTTAAGCTAACTCTGGGAGGACCCAGGTTTTCCTGCCATCAAGGTCAAGCTTGCTGACTCCTGTTTTCATTGTTTGAAGAATGCTTATGTTTCTTAAACATATGACTATGTTTGGAAAAAAAAAATACACTACTCCGGGTTTAAAAATCCCACCTCCGTTCTCACAACCTTGGATGGGAAGTTATAAACAATAAAGAAAATTAACGGAGAAAAATGACAGGAGAAATTATTTCACATGATAAATAACACCAAGGGTGTTAGGCTTATTACCAAGGGAATGTTATATATAAGAGATAATAAATATTCCAAGAGTGATGAGACTATCCCTCACCAAATGTGGAAGTACACTTACAAATTATTAAATTTCAGTATAAAAATCAGCAAGACATGGGAGGCGGGAGCAGGCAGAGCACAGAGGATTTTTAGGGCAGTGAAAATTATCTGTATAATACCATAATGATGGGTACATGTCTTAAACGTTTGCCCCAACCCATAAGTCATGAATGACAACATATCACTCCTCCTCCTCCTCCCCAGCACAATCTGAGGCTGGCAGAGGAGGTGGGAGGGCTGAGAGGGAGTCCACGGTTCAGTAGCTATGGCTGTAAGTAGGGTGCAGGGGTACAGGAGTACGTGGTGAGGGGGTCCCAAACAGACCAGGCTCGGCCACTTAACGCTGACAAAATCCAAAGGCAGAGAGAGGAGTGGGGGTGAAACAAGAAAGGAATTTATTTCAGTGAGGCCAACACCAGGAAGACAGAGGGCTAATGTCTTAAAGACTGTCTCCAAAGTGTTAAAAATATGTCCAGGTTTCTGTAAGGAAAATGTGGGACAAAGGTTGGTGGGTACATGCAGGTGGGAATTAAAGGTCAGTTTGATCACTGTCGCGGGTCAGTCATGAGGATCTTGCTGGCTCAAGGCAATCCTTATTGTTTGGGGGGTGGTTTCAGTCCCCAACAGGGGACACTTTGCTCGCAGGATCTTCTGCCTAAGTAAAGAGATAAGCTGAAAAGAACTTCAGTTGGAAAGTACAGACTGAGGTCAACATGGAGGTAGCTCAAGTCTTCTTTCAGAATCAAAGGTAAAGGGTCTGGGGCAGAGCTGTCAGCAAGTGCGAAGGGAAGCTGTGGGCAGGGGAGAGTAACCAGATAAGGGAAGAGTCCCCAAAAAGGGCTCCTGTCAATGCCAAGGAGAGCTGTCTGTTAAGCATCAGGTCATTCATAGTAGGGAAGGACTTACACAATCCTTAACTTCAAAGGGCTTAAAACAAAAGGAATGCCTTCTTTCCAAAGCTTTAATCATCTGTTCTCCTTTGAAAATTCTTTCCCTGATTTTGTCTGGCTTTCTTGTCCCCTAGAGAAATTTCATCCACTTAAAAATGCAAACTCAACTCTATGAAACTCCTCTGTTCTGTACACTCAGGAATAAGATACTCAAAGCCTTGGAAAACATCCAGACCTAATCAAAAGCAAGATTCACATAGAGAGCAGACTTTCAGGCTAATGCCCTAACATACATAAATTGCATTCCTACCCCAAATGGATTTTCACTTTATCTGAATTCAGGTATCTTTAAACCAGGAGCATGGATAGTGAATGAAAACTGTAAAGCATAATAAAAAAAAGCCAAAGGTGAGTTTAAACCCAGACAAGCCACTTACTAGGTGGGAGAAAGGTCCTTCATGTCAGCGAGCATCTCAAACTCCAGGACCTTTACCACGGCTCCGAGCGCTGAGGGGTTCTCTCCCCATCAGCCCCCTTCAGCGCTCTGCCGAAATGTCCAGGCAGTGAAGACTTCTCCAACCACCCTACTTAAATGTGCGTCCCCACCTCCCATCCCTTATACCTTTCTCTAGTGTATTTCTCTCTTCATCGTTTATCATCATCTAATAGGTTTCATTTATTTGTTTATGATGTCTGCCCCCAACAAAGATGTAAGCTCCACGGGGCCTGCTGCCTCTCCCGAGCCCAGGACAAACCTGACCCATAGCAAGGATTCAGAAATTTAATTGAATATGAACATATAAATGAGCCAACTCAACCCTCCACTGGGCTAATATCACCTACACTTCAGGGTTATCTTAAGAAATAAAAAATAAAAGTATTTTGCTAAGACTAAATTATGAAGAAATAGACAGTCTGAACAGACCAATTACTAGTAAGGAGACAAAATCATCAAAACCTCCCAACCCATAAAAGTCCGGGACAGATGGCTTCACTGGTAAAGTCTATATTTAAAGATTAATATTAACCCTTCTCAAACTCTTCTGAGAAACAGAAGAGAAAGGAACACTTCCAAAATGTAACAAGCCTGCATTCCACTAATGCAAAAACCAGGCAATGCCACCACAAGAAAAGAAAACTACGGGCAATATCCCTGATGAGCACAGATGCAAAAATCCTCAACTAAATATTAGCAAACTGAATTCAACGGTACATTAGAAGGACTATACAGTGTGGCCAAAGTTGGATTTGTTCCAGCGATGCAAGGCTGGGTCAATACCTACAATCAAAGCGATAGAATGGGGCGCCTGGGTGGCTCGGTGGTTAAGCGTCTGACTTTGGCTCAGGTCATGATCTGGAGTCTTGGGATCGAGCCCCACATCCCTGCTTGGTGGGAAGCCTGTTTCTCCCTCTCCCACCCCCCCTGCTTGTGTTCCCTCTCTCTCTGTCTCTGTCAAATAAATAAAATCTTTAAAAAACAAAACAAAAAAGCCAAAGTGATATACCACATTACCAATATGAAGAATAAACATCTTATGAATCTGTAGATGCAGAAAAAGCATTTGATAAAATTCAACATCCATTCAAGATTTAAAAAAAAAAACAAAAAACTCAAAGTGCGTGAAGAGGGAGTGTATGTCAACACAGTGAAGACAAAGATGACAAGCCCACGACTAACCTCACACAAGAACACTTTAGGTGCTGGCTATCGTATAGTGTTAACAACTGTTAGTTTTCTTTCACTTCATAAGTCACCGTAACTGCCAAGTTTCAGAACATTCCAACTCTAAAAGCATTCCTGAGAGATCTCTGTACCCAAGTGAAATACACAGGGGGAAAGCCGGGTTCCCTATCACAGTGCCACTCAGTGCAGCCTATGGCCATGAGATTTTGCGGTCAGTCTGCACTGAAATCAGTGCAGAAATTAAGAATAAGTACTTAGAGACTTCAGATATGACAGCGAAATTTTGTATCTGCTGAATCTAAAGAAAAAATGAGACTTGTATTCATAGGAGTTTTTTTAAGATTTTATTTTTTTATTTGACACAGAGAGAGAGTGCAAACAAGCAGGGAGAGTGACAGGCAGAGGGAGGGGGAGAAGCAGGACTTCTTTTTTTAAAGATTTTATTTATTTATTTAACAGAGAGAGAGAGAGACCGTGCAAAGAAGCAGAGGAGGGACAGGCAGAGGGAGAGGGAGAAGCAGGCTCCCTGCTGAGAAGAGAGCCAGATATGAATGCAGGGCTCCATCCCAGGACCCTGGGATCATGACCTGAGCCAAAGGCAGATGCTTAACCAGCTGAGCCACCCAGGTGCCCTCCAGTAATGATTTTTATGTCCTTTATAGAAGTATCAGACAGCACTGGACTAACAGGTTTTTTTCTTTTTCTTCTAAAGAAGAGCTCAGTCTCCACTATAGTTTGGGAAGCACTGCCAGCAATGCTTGTACCGGCCCAGGAAGGTGTAGGGCACCAACAGAGCTGACTTGTTCAGGACTGTACTTTTAGGCAGGGTCCAGGCCCAGAGAGGCACAGAGGAGCAGGTAGAGAGACAGGCTCAAAGGCTGGGAGTTATCTCGGGCATCCAGGCCAGTTCTAGGATTTAATAGAATTCTCTAAGACAGTGTTTGTTTCTCAGAACTTTTTCCTACACACTCCAAGGGCAAAACAGTCCCAGAGACCCAGAGAGAAGAGATGGACAAAGGGACATGATGCAAGTCGAGGATATTTTCTTGATTGTAGTGATGATGATGTCATGAGTCAAGACTTATAGGAGTGCCTAGCTGGCTTAGCTGGTGGAGTAGGAGACTCTTAATCCTGGGGTTGTGAGTTTGAGTCCCACGTTGAATGCAGAGATCACTTAAAAAATAAAATATTAAAACAACCTTACAGTGTAAAAGTTAAATATGAACGGCTTATTCCACGCTAATGACGCCTCAGTAAAGGGAAATTCATGGAAGGCAAAGGAGAACAATAAGACATGAAGGACGTCACGATGTAAGTCCCATGATAAGAAGTCATAGTTGCCCAAAGCCTCCTCCAGAATGACTTTTCTCGTATCTATTAGTAGGCCGTCCATAATGCGATCCGTATTTAGACATAAGCTCAACATGTGTTTTATTATGGTTTTGCAACTGGTGAACTAACTGATAGCACCTTTATCTCAGGGATCCAGGCCAGTTCCAGAATTTGAAAGAATTCTCTAAGGCAGTATTTGTTTCTCATGACTTCTTCCTAACATTGCAACTTCTTCCTATACACTCCAGATTGACCCTTTACCCACCTGTTTTAAAATTAAAGGGTGAGTGGTTCTTAGCCTGGAGGCGGAATGCTAGTTAAATCTGGCTGAGCTCTAGGAGAACAGAGGATGCTGAATGAGATATTCTCCCTCAGCAATTTCCAGTCTCTGTTGCCATCCCCACACTGAACAGCTCTCCTATGTCTTTCAGCCCAAATCTCTCTAGCTATATATTTTTTTTATCATACAGGATTATATGATAAATTCTCGAAAACTGGAAAGAGTCTTCAAAGAAGAGATTAACTGTTTGAGATCCACACTCTTTGTCTAATATTATATGAGACTACCGCGTTCCTCTGTTTACCAGAGGATGCTAGTCCAATGTAAGGTATTACATTTCTTCTGTAACAGTATCTATTGTCCCACTTTAGTCAAATGATGTGGATAACAAGTAATTATATACTTCCATATTTATCTAATACAATGGGAAAGCCATAGAATCAAACACTCCATAATCACTATTTATATTAATATGACCTACAGAATCAGTTTTCAAGTCTCTTGTAATTTCCATAAGCTATAATGTGATCTAGGACCCAGACCTATGAACTTTACATGATATTCAGCTCAGTTTCTCCATCCTTAGACATTTCTCCTCCTTTAGATAACCTCAGGTTATCTAAAATGACCTTCTGTCCTATTACCACTATTACTACTATTTATAAACATTTTGTCTTCTCTACTGTGTTATAACTCTGACGGAAGGATGCGTAGCATTAACATCACTCACAATAAATAACAGACACAGATACTTTTTTTTTTTTTAAAAGATTTCATTTATTTGACAGAGAGAAACACAGCCAGAGAGGGAACACAAGCAGGGGGAGTGAGAGAGGGAGAAGCAGGCTTCCCGCCGAGCAGGAAGCCCGATGTGGGACTCGATCCTGGATCTCCAGGATCATGACCTGAGCCGAAGGCAGCCGCTCAACCAACTGAGCCACCCAGGGGCCACCAGACACAGATACTTCTTACTGAAAAAAGGAAAGGAAAAGAGATCCAAATAATGTTTATATAGGCCTATTTTTAGCCCAGAGATTTTAATAAGAGAATCAGACATTTGGAATGTTTGAGCAACTGTGAGAAATATTACCACATTAGTCAAAGAGCCATATACACACATACATTTCCTCCCCCAGTTAGCTATTCAGAGTTCCTATGGAGCGGATTTCTCTGGAGAGTCCATTTTTTTAGCTAGTCGAAGGCTAACACCTCAGGTGAAGGGGGAACAGCTCGGTGCGCTCCCCTCTTTCCCCTCGACCACCAGGCCACAGAACTGAGCCCCTGCAGTCTGGTCCCTCTCCCTCACAGTCTGCCACCTATGCCCGCGCTGTTGACCTCCATGCCCCCGCTTCTGTGCTTTCCATGCCACCTTTCCCTGTTCGTCTCCACTGCCTCTGGGGAGGGCCACACTCCTTCTAAGACACTGCTGCCCTCACTGTGAATCACGCCATTAGGGATCAGGGTTTATATATAATACAGCCTCTTTGAGCCCTTGGCTCTTTGTCTCCTCCGTGTTTGTTTGCTTTTGGGAGCTCAGGGCCTTGTTAGTTTGCCATTAAAAAGGTCCTCCCCCCCCACAACCACCTGCCAGCAACTTCTGGGTTCCAGACGTCCAGAATTCTGCAAAGTTAACTCTTCAGAGCCGAAGAGAATACAGTATTACTGTAATACCTTAGTTTTCTTTTCTCTACATGAATAAATATAATATTCAACTCTGTCTAAATCAAGGAAACAAATTCTCTGTAATTCTTATAAACATATCATACAAGCAAAGACTTACAGATAACTATCCATCTATGTAGCAGTAAACAAGAAAAAAATTAGCATTATTTCTGCCCCAAATAATTACCTGTCCCTTGTCTTATCACTCCCTCTCCTCTCTCCTTAAATCAACTGCATGGTGGGAAAGAAGTCTTTTCTTTCAACAACTGATGCTGGGAAAATTCCATACCCATATGCAAAAGGATGAAATTAGATCCTTAATTAAACTACGCACAAATATTAACTCAAAGTGGATTTCAGACCTAAATGTTTAAAACCCCAAGCTATAATACTCCTAGAAGAAAGCGTAAGGAAAAAGCTGCATGACCTTGGACTGGGCAATGTTTTTGCAGGTGTGACACCCGAAGCGCAAGAACAAAAGTAAAAATAGATAAATGGAGCTATATTAAATCTCAAAATTTTTGTGCATCAAACAATAAAATGAACAGGGTAAAAAAATAAACCTAAAGAATGGGAGAAAATATTTGCAAATCATACAGGTAAGAGGGGGTTAATATATAAAAAAACTGTAACTCTAAAACAAAAAAATCAACCTGACTAAAAATTTGGGCAAAGGATTTGGAACAGACATTTTTCCAAAGATGACATACCAATGACCAATGACCAAGAAGCATATGAAAAGACACTCAACATCACTAACCACCAGGGAAATTTAAATCAAAACTATAATGAGGGATCATGTAAAAGCCATTACGAGGACTATTATAAAATAAACAAACTACCTAAAAAACCAGAAAACAGAATCAGTGTTGGAGGGGCTATGGAGAAGCTGGAACCTTGTGCATTATTGGTGGGATTGGAAATGGTGCAACTGCTATAAAAAAAAGTGGCAGTTCCACAAAAAATTAAAAATAGAACTAGACATAGCCACCCCACTTCCGGGTACACAGCTGAGAAAACTGAAAACAGGGTCTCAAAGAGGTATTGCATAGCCACGTTACATCAGTATTTATAGTAGTCAAGAAGTAAAAGCAACCCAAATATCCATCAGTGCACTAGTAAACAACATGCAGCATATACACGCGGTGGGATACTGTACAGCCTTGAAAAGAAGGAAATTCCGTCACGTGCAACAACACGGACAAAGTTGGAGGACATTACGTTAGGGGAAATAAGCCAGTCACAAGAAGACGAATACTGCATTGTGTCACTCACATGAGTATCTAATGAATTAATGACTAGTGAAATTCATCACATAGAAAGAATGACCACCAGTGGCTGGGAAGAGCAGGAAGTGGGGAGCCGTTTCATGGGTACAGAGTTTCAGCTCTACACGCTGAAAAGATTCTGGAGATCTGCTTCGCAACATGTAAACATGCTTGATACTACTTAACTACACTATACATTTTAAAATGGTTAAGATGGCAACCTTTTTTATTTTTATTTTTTTTACCACAATAAAAACCAAACCAAACCAAACACAAATCAGCACAATACATTTGAAAGAGCCTGGGTGTGAGTCTTATGGACCCAAGTTTGGAATGTGGCCAGCTCTGCCACTTACTGTGTGGCTGTGGGCAGGTTGCCCAATGAGAGTCCCTTTCCTCATCTATATAAATGAGGGTGTAAATAATAAAGACCTTAAAGAGCTGACCTGAGCTGAGAGAAGTGCTGACACAGAAGCACTCACAGTTGGGTTCCTTAC